>JAINVK010000862.1:0-146238 GCA_030068075.1 Paguma larvata | reverse complement strand
ATAGATGCTGGCGAGGATGTGGAGAAGCAGGCACTCTCCTACACTGTTGGTGGGAATGCAAACTGGTGCAGCCACTCTGCAAAACGGTGTGGAGGTTCCTCAAAAAAATGAAAATAGAGCTACCCTTTGACCCAGCAATAGCACTACTAGGAATCTACCCAAGAGACACAGGAATGCTGATGCATAGGAGCACGTGTACCCAATGTTCATAGCAGCACTTTCGACAATAGCCAAAGCATGGAAGGAGACCAAGTGCCCATCAACTGACGAGTGGATAAAGAAGATGTGGTACATATATACAATGGACTACTACGTGGCAATGAGAAAAAATGAAATCTGGCCATGTGTAGCAACATGGATGGAACTGGAGGGTATTATGTTAAGTGAAATAAGTCAGTCAGAAAAAGACAGATACCATATGTTTCCACGAATAGGTGGACTTTGTGAGACTAAGCAAAAACCAGGGGAGGGGAAGAGGGAAAGAAAAAAAAGACACAGAGAGGGAGGGAGATAAAACAGAAGAGACTCTCAAAGACTAAGAACAAACTGAGGGTGAGGGGGGTGAGGAGGGGGGAGAGGGGGTGACGGGCATTAAAAAGGGCACATGTTGGGATGAACACTGGGTGTTATATGTAAACCAATTTGAAAATAAACTATTATAAAATTAAGAAAAAGAAGTATTTTGTTGTAGTAATTTCATGAAGAAATTAATAAATTTGTAAAAAATCTTTGTACAGTTAATAAGTTATGTTACATATATGCATGACTTCTTATTTTTATTCAAATGACCAAAAAATTCGGATTTTACTCTTGAAAGGCAAAGATTTGCTTCAGAGATCCACCTATAGATGCCTCTGTGCTCTAATTATAAAAGTGCTCAGTAAATGTTTATTGAATTGGATGGTAAAAACTAAGTCTCATGTCCTGGTCCATAACTAAGTTAAACTGACTAGAATATGGCATTTGTCAAAGTGGAGAATTTGTTCTGAACTAAGGTTCATTTTTTAATTGTGTTACTTACTTCTTTTTTTCTGTCTTTTGATTTGTATGAGTTCCTTGTACATTTTGTAAGTTAGCCTGTTATTGGATATGTTGTTTACAAATATTTTCATAGGCTGCCTTTTCAGTTTGTTGATATTTTACTTTGCTGTGCAGAAGCATTTTAGTTCGATTGGTCTTACTTGTTTATTTTTACTTTTGTTGCCTTTATTATGGTGTTACACATCATGGAACATTCAGAAAATCGCTGACAGGATGAATATCAAGGAATTTACCCTTGCGATATTGTTTTCTGGGAATTTTATAATTTCCGTTGTTACATATAAGTCTTTTGAGTTGATTTTTACGTATGGTATAAGAGAGTGCTTCAGTTTCATTCTTGTGATGTCATTTATGGAAGATGTTATTCTTTTCATTGTATAATTTTGGCATCTTCATTGAAATAAATTGGCCATATATGCATATTTATTCTGGGCTCTGAGTTCTGTTTCACCAATCTAGGTGTATGTTTTTATACCAACACTGTACTATTATGATTATTATAGCTCTTTAATATAGTTTTAATCAGAAAGTATTTTACCTTTAGCTTGCTCTACCTTCTAAAAATTGCTTTGGCTATTTGGAGTCTTCCATGGTTCCACGTGCATTTTAGGGTTTTTTATTTTATTTCTATGAAAAATACCATTGGGATTTTGACAGAGATTGAATTAACTCTGTAGATCACTTCAGGTAGTATGGACATTTTAACAATATTAATTCTTCTAAACTATGAACATAGGCTGTGTTTCCATTGATTTGTGTCTTCTTCAATTTTTTCATCAATGTTTTATAGTTTTCAGCATACAGATCTTTCATGCTTTTCTCTCAGTTAAATTTATTCCTAAGGATATTATTCCTTTTGATTCTATTGCAAATGAATTGTTTTCTTATTTTCTCTTTCTGATAATTTGTTGTTAGCATATAAAAATGCAACTAATTTTTGTATATCAACTTTGTACCTTATAACTTGACTAAATTCTTTAATACTTTTAATGTTCTAAAGTTTTTTGTTGGAGTTTTTAGAATTTGCTACATACAACATCATGTCATCTGCAGAGATATTTTTACTTTTCCTTTCTGATTTGTGCACTTTTTACTTCTTTTTCTTGCCTAATTGCTCTGGCTAGCACTTTCAGCACTAGGTTGAACACAAGTGGTGAGAGTGGGCATCATTGTCTTATTTCTGATCTTAAAGGACAAGCTTTCAGGTTTCACTGTTGAGTATGATGTTAGCTGTGTGCTTCTTATATGTAGTCTTTATTATTTTGAGGTACATCCCATCAATACCTAATTGCTGAAAGTTTTTATCGTGAAAACATGTTTAATTTTTTTCCAAATCTTTTACTTATCTATTGAGACAATCATATGGTTTTTATCCTTCATTTTGTTAATGTGATTTATTACTTTCTGATTTCTTTCTGTATTTTAAGTACTCCCACCATGGCTGATTTCTTACAAAATTCCAGAAAATTCAGCCTTCAGTTCTTGTGAATCAGTATGACATTGCTGATCAATCCCCATACATAATGGAATGGGGCTTCTCTCAAAAAAAAAAAAAAATCACAGGGAAGGACTCTGGCTTCAGGGATTACTATCATTTTAGACCAATTTAGACTAAGGCTAGGCATGTGGGTAATAACTACAACTACTCATCTTGGGTCTGGTGACTTCCCTCTCAACTGGCTACGAAGGTGTCTTGGTTTGCTTGGGCTGCTATAACAAAAACAACAAAGAAAATATACTGAAGGCTTAAACAACAAAAATTTATTTCTACAATTTTGAAACCTGGAAGTTCTAGATTAGGGTATAGGCATGGTTGGATTCCAGTAAAGGCCCACTTCTTGTTTTGCAGATAGCGGTCTTTTCACGTAATGGAGAGAGAGAGAGAGAGAAAGAGAAAGAGAAAGAGAGATGATCTCTCTTTCTCTCTTGGGTTTCTTCTTATATCGTCATTAATCCATTTCATGAGGGCTCCATCTTCATGACCTAATACCTCCCAAGAGGTCCACCTTTAAATGCCATCATATTGAGGATTAGGCTTTAACCCCTGGATTTTGGTGGGACACAAACCTTCAGTCCATAGAAGCAGTCACTGAAAATGGCAACTGAACCAGATTCACATACCTGATATCAGTGAGAAATAGTTGCCTGAAAAACCAGAAGAAGAAAAGAAATTAGACCAGACAGACAGAATCCAATGATGTGCTATATAATCCCAGAGAGAAAGACAAAATATACACACACTTATCAAGAATATATGAGTCTGATCACAATAATTGCAAAGAAGAATTGGGGGAGGGTATTTTATGAATCCAATTGTTAGTATAGAAAAGAGGAGAAAATGAAAGATATTACTTACCTGCAGAATTAAATTTTTAAATACCTTGAGCAGGGCCTTATTCTTTAAGACTAAGTGTGGAAAAGGACTCAAAGTTTTCTTTCTCATGAAAATGATACTGAGGATAACATGTAGAATAAAAGTATGCATTAAATATACTGCTTGTATAAGAACTGCCTAGGTTGTGAATATGAGTTTTTCAAATAGCACAAACACAGATTTATTTTATTTTATTTTATTTCATTTTCATTTCTTTTCATTTTGTTGAATATTTTTTAATTTATTTTGAGAGAGAGAGTGAGTGAGCAAGTGAGAGAGGGGCAGAAAAAGCGAGAGGAAATCCCAAGCAGGCTCCAGTGTGGCAGAGCAGAGAAAGCCCATGCAGGGCTCAAACTCACCAATCATGAGGTCATGACCTGAGCTGAAATCATGAGCCAGTTGCTCAAAGACTGAGCCACCCAGGTGCCCCCCTCAACAGGTATATTTTAAATGCTTCAGTCCCTTGAGGTTTTGTCAGTATAGGCTCTAACTTTGATGCTTTATTTGATCATTTTTTGGCTCCAAAAATATTTTCTTTTTGTTCTGTTATTCTATATTTTGCTTCTTGTAGGGCTTGACTGCCATTTTGCAAAAGTATACTTCCCAAGGAAAAAATAAACAATGCTTAACACCTACACATTTGGCCTCACTAAACAATTTCTTTCATTATAATTAATCCAAAAAGAGTTGAGATACCTTGTTTCCTCTTATCCATCAAGGTAATTATGAATTGAATAGGAGGAAAATAACAAAGAAGCCAAATCTTCAGAAGCTCTTAAAAAATAAAATAAAAGGAAGGGAGAGAGAGAACTCTTTAGAAAGGATTTACAATTTAGAATGTATTTTTAAGTATTATGGTAGGGTGTCCAGTGTTTTGATGTATATTACAGGTCAGAGAATAAAGAGAACATTATTGAGCATTTATTTTGCGTTTGTGTGTGTGTGTGTGTGTGTGTGTGTGTGAACTTGACTTTGGATGCTCTGAAAATTTTGCTGTCACCCAAAGTAGAGAAAAAGCAAAGATGTTCATTGCATTGTTATTTATAAAATAATAAAGTTAAAAACAATTTAAATATATAAGTATTTAAGATGATTAAGTAAATTATAGTGTAGTCACTAAATAAAAACTAGGTGGACACATAATATTTCTAAAAATTTAAAACATAATACTATTTTATATATTTAGTAAACCAACATTACTCAATGTATAATATATGAATCTCTGTAATACTTTTATTATTAATTAAAAAAACTGGAAACAATCCAAATGTTTCTCAGAATGTGAGTGGATTGAATTGAATCCAGTGAATATTGAATAGTATTCCATTATATGAATCTACCAAACAAAATTGTGGTAGATTCATATAATGGAACACTATTCAATAATAAAAAAACAAAGTACTAATACCGCGAACAAATCTCAAAAACATTGTTTTGAGGAAAAAAAGACAGACACAAAAAATTATATACTCTGTGTTTCCATATATTAAAATAGGCAAACTAATCTATGGGAAAAGAACAGATCAAATGCTAATCTGAGATGGGTTAAGGCGAATTCACTGCAAAGGGGCACAAAGAACCATGTTGGGTGGCACAAATGTTCCATATCTTGATAGTTACGGTTGTTACACAGGAATATTATTTGTCATAAGTAATCAAATTGTGTACTTAAATTTTAAGCAATTAATTAGCCTCAAGTTGATTTAAAACTAATATATAGTATAATTCAGTTATGTGAAATAAACAATAAGAAACTATGCATACATAGAAAAATACTATCAAGAATATTGATGTGTTAAAACATTTACATTCATTATCTTTAGGTATGGAATTAAGTGTAATTTTTCTCCTACTTGACGGTTTTATTAAATCTCTACTAGATCTACCTATCTCTCTTTTTTGTCCCCTGTTTTCTTAACCATCTGTTTCTCTATCCACCTATCCACCTTTTTACCTTTTAAAATTATTACTGTTATATAGAACTGCAGTAACAAGTATATATAAGTACAATTTTTTTTAATTTAAAATAGTTTATTTTCAAATTGGTTTACATAAAACACCCAGTGTTCATCCCAACATGTGCCCTTTTTAATGCCCGTCACCCCCCTCTCCCCCCCCCCCATCTCCCTCACCCTCAGTTTGTTCTTAGTCTTTGAGAGTCTCTTGTTTTATCTCCCTCCCTCTCTGTGTCTTTTTTTTCTTTCCCCTCTTCCCCTCCCCCTGGTTTTTGCTTAGTCTCACAAAGTCCACCTATTCGTGGAAACATATGGTATCTGTCTTTTTCTGACTGACTTATTTCACTTAACATAAGACCCCTCCAGTTCCATCCATGTTGCTACGCATGGCCAGATTTCATTTTTTTCTCAGTGCCACATAGTAGTCCATTGTATATATGTACCACATCTTCTTTATCCACTCGTCAGTTGATGGGCACTTAGTTTCTTTCCATGTTTTGGCTATTGTCGAAAGTGCTGCTATGAACATTGGGGTACACGTGCTCCTATGCATCAGCAATCCTGTGTCTCTTGGGTAGATTCCTAGCAGGGCTATTGCTGGATCATAGGGTAGCTCTATTTTCATTTTTTTGAGGAAACCTCCACACGTTCGTTTTGCAGAGTGGCTGCACCAGTTTGCATTCCCACCAACAATGCTAGGAGGGTGCCTACTTCTCCACATCCTCGCCAGCATCTATAGTTTCCTGATTTGTTTATTTTTAGCCAATCTGACTGGTGTGAGGTGGTATCGCAGTGTGGTTTTGATTTGTTATTTCCTGATGATGAGTGACATTGAACATCGTTTCAAGTGTCCAATTTGCCATCTGAATGTCCTCTTTGGAGAAGTGTCTATTCATATCTTCTGCCCATTTCTTCACTGGGTTGTTTGTTTTTTTTCGGGTTTGGAGTTTGTAAGTTCTTTATAGATTTTAGATATTAGTCCTTTATCCGATATGTCATTGCGATGATCTTTTCCCAATCCGTTGATTGCCTTATTCGTTTTGTTTGGTTGTTTCTTTTGCTGTGCAGAAGCTTTTTATCTTGATGAGGTCCCAATAGTTCACCTTTGCTTTTAATTCCCTTGTCTTTGGAGACGTGTCGAGTAAGAAATTGGTGCGTCTTAGGTCAAAGAGGCCTTTTCCCTGCTTTTTCCTCTAGGATTTTGACGGTTTCCTGTCTCACATTCAGATCTTTTATCCATTTAGGAATTTATTTTTGTGAGTGGTGTAAGAAAGTGGTCTAGTTTCAATTCTTTTGCAAGTTGCTGTCCAATTCTCCCAGCACCATTTATTTAAAGAGGCTGTCTTTTTTCCATTGAATACATTTTACCGCTTTATCAAAGATTAGTTGGCCATATACTTGCGGGTCCTTTTCTGAGTTTTCTATTCTATTCCATTGGTCTATGTGTCTGTTTTTGTGCCAATTCCATACCAGTCTTGATGACCACCGCTTTGTAGTAAGAGGTTAAAGCTGGGATTGTGATGCCTCCGCCTTGGTTTTATTCTTCAGTATTATTTGGCTATTCGAGGTCTTTTGTGGTTCCATACAAATTTTAGGATTATTCGCTCTAGCTTTGAGAAGAATGCTGGTGCAATTTTGATTGGGATTGCATTGAATGTGTAGATTGCTTTGGGTAGTATTGCCATTTTAATGATATTTATTCTTCCAATCCATGAGCATGGATGTTTTTATTTCCTTGTGTCTTCCTCAATTTCCTTCATAAGTTGTTTATAGTTTTCAGTGTAGAGGTCTTTTCACATCTTTGGTTAGGTTTATTCCTAAGTATTTTATGGTTTTTGGTGCAATTGTGAAAGGGATTAGCTTCTTTATTTCTCTTTCTGCTGCTTCATTGTTGGTGTGTAGAAATGCCACCGATTTTCTGTCCATTGATTTTGTATCCTGCAACTTTGCTGAAATCACGGATCAGTTCTAGTAGGCTTTGGTAGATTCCAACGGGTTTTCCATGTAAAGTATCATGTCATCTGCAAAAAGTAAAAGTTTGACTTCCTCCTTGCCAATCTTGATGCCTTTTATTTTGTTTTGTTGTCTGATTGCTGATGCTAAAGACTTCCAACACTATGTTAAATAGCAGTGGCGAGAGTGGACACCCCTGTCGTGTTCCTGATCTCAGGGGAAGGCTTTCAGTTTTTTCCCCATTGAGGATGATATTAGCTGTGGGCTTTTCATATATGACTTTTATGATGTTTAAGTATGTTCCTTCTATCCCGACTTTTCTCGAGAGTTTTTATTAAGAACGGGTGCTGTATTTTGTCAAATGCTTTTTCTGCATCTATTGACAGGATCATATGGTTCTTATCTTTTCTTTTGTGATGTGATGTATCACGTTGATTGATTTGCGAATATTGAAACCAGCCCTTGCAACCCAGGGATGAATCCTGCTTGATCATGGTGGATAATTCTCTTTATGTGTTGTTGGGATTCGATTTGCTAGTATCTTATTGAAAATTTTTGCATCCATATTCATCAGGGATATTGGCCTGTAATTCTCCTTCTTTGCTGGGTCTCTATCTGGTTTGGGATCAAAGTGATGCTGGCTTCATAGAATGAGTCCAGGAGTTTTCCTTCCGTTTCAATTTTTTGGAACAGCTTGAGGAGGATAGGAATTAACTCTGTTTTAATGTCTGGTAAAATTCCGCAGGAAAGCCGTCTGGTCCAGGGCTTTTATTTGCTGGGATTTTTGATAACTGATTCTATTTCTTCACTAGTTATGGGTCTGTTCAATTTTTCTATTTCTTCCCGTTGAGTTTTGGTAGCATGTGGCTATTTAGAAGCTGTCCATTTCTTCCAGATTGCCAAGTTGGTGGCATATAATTTTTCATAGTATTCTCTGATGATTGTTTGTATCTCTGAGGATTGGTTGTAATTTCTCCCTTTTCATTCACGATTTTATCTATTTGAGTTCTTTCTCTTTTCTTTTTGAGAAGCCTGGCTAGAGAGTTTGTCTATTTTGGTTATTTTTTCAAAGAACCAGCTTTTGGTTTCATTGATCTGTTCCACTACCTTTTCTGTCTCCATATGGTTAATTTGTGCTCTGATCTTAGTTATTTCTCTCTTTCTGCTGGGCTTGGGTTGTTTAGTTTGATCTGTTTCTAGTTCCTTTAGGCGCGCTGTTAGAATTTGTGTTATTGATTTTTCTTGTTTTTGAGATGGGCCTGATTGCAATATATTTCCTCTCAGGACTGCTTTTGCTGCGTCCCAGAGCGTTTGCATTGTTGGATTTTCATTTTCATTTGTTTCCATGTATTTTTTAAATTTCTTCTCTGATGGCTTGGTTGACCCAGTTATCTTTTAGTAGGTTATTTCTTAGCCGCCATGTTCTTGGATATTTCCAGGCTTTCTCCTGTGTTGATTTCAAGTTTCAAAGCATTGTGGTCTGACAGTGTACACGGTATGATCTCAATTCTTTTATATTTATTCAGAGCTTCTCTGTGCCCCAGAATGTGATCTATCTTGGAAAAATGTACCGTGTGCAGTTGAGAAGAACGTAAATTCCTTTGCTTCTGATGAAGGACCCTAAAGATGTCTGTGAGGCCCATCTGTTCTAATGTGTCGTTCAGGGCTATTGTTTCTGTGGAGATTTTCTGTTTTGTTGATCTATCCAATGCTGAGAGTGGAGTGTTGAGATCCCCTACTATTAGGACATTTTTATCGATGAGATTGCTAATGTTTGTAATTAGTTGTTTTACAAATTTGGGGTGCCCCCAAATTCGGTGCGTAGATATTTACAATTGTTAGCTCTTCCTGCTGGATGGTCCCTGAGACTATTATATAATATCCTTCTTCATCTCTTATTACATCGTTCATTTTAAAGTCTAATTTGTCTGATATAAGTGTGGCTACTCCGGCTTTCTTCTGACTTCCAGTAGCATGGTAGATAGTTTTTCCATCCCCTCACTTTCAATCTGAAGGTGTCTTCAGGTTTAAGATGAGTTTCTTGATAGACAGCAAATAGATGGGTCTTGTTTTTTAATCCATTCTGTTATCTGTGTCTTTTTATTGGCACATTTAGTCCATTTACATTCAGTGTTAATATTGAAAAATATGGGCTTACAGTCACTGTATTATCTGTAGGTTTCATGATTGTAAGGCTGTCCCTGCAGTTTGTTGTTCTTTGCAGGTTTGCCTTCATAGAATGCCCCTCAGGATCTCTTGAAGTGCTGGTTTATTTGTGATAAATTCTTTCAGTTTTTGTTTGTTGGAAAAACCTTGATCCCTCCTTCTATTCTGAATGACAGGCTAGCCGGATACAGAATTCTTGGTTGCAGGTCCTTCTTGCTCATCACATTGAAGATATCCTGCCATTCCTTTCTGGCTTGCCAAGTTTCTGTAGATAAGTCTGCTACTACCCTTATATTTCTCCCTTTGTATGTTAGGGTTCTTTTGTCCCTAGCTGCTTCAGGATTCTCTCCTATCTTTGTATTTGCCAGCTTCACTTTGATGTGCCGTGCAGAAGGTCTATTCAAGTTACGTCTGAGGGAGTTCTCTGTGCCTCTTGGATTTCCATGCCCGTTTCCTTCCTCATGTTGGTGAAGTTCTCAGCAATGATTTGTTCAAGAACCCCTTCGACTCCTTTCTCTCTCTCTTCTTCCTCTGGGACTCCTATGATGACGGATATTGTTTCTTTTGGAGTGCATCGCTCAGCTCTCGAATTCTCCTTTCCTGTTCCTGGATCACTTCTCTCTCTTTTTATCTGCTTCCTCTTTTTCAATGATTTTGTCTTTTAAGGCACTAACTCTTTCCTCTACCTCTTCAATCCGTGCTGTGGCTGCTTCCAGTTTCCCCTGTATTTCTTCTAATTTCTTCTTTAATTCTTCTGCCCGGTTTTAAGGTCCTTGAACTCTCCCGCGCGGGACCCCTTGCATTCTTCTAAGCTTTTTCAAGGCCAGCGATTAGTTTTATGATTGTCATTCTATATTCATGTTCTGTTATGTTGCTTATATCTGTTTTCATTAATTCTTGAGCTGTCACTGCTTTATGTGGATTCTTTGAGAATTCTTCTGTCTCGTCATTTTGGCTGGATGTGTTTTGGGTTGTTTCTTGAAGTTGCCCTGGAAAGGAAAACAGACTGACAGACACACAGAAAACAGAAATACTCAAACGTACTAACAAATGATACAGACAAGCGGTTCACAACAGCAAAAAGAATAACAAATGACACTCTGAGGACAATGTCCTGAAATACCAGCTACACGGTTAGTACAGGGTGTGTACTGTGCTGGTGGCAGAGCGTCTACAGAGAGAATAATGACAGTTCCGGGGGAAAGAAGGAAATAGTCTTTGCCCGGGTAGAGTGGCTAAAGAGCTTAATCCAGACTGAGAGAAATCAGAATAAGGACGGTTACAAGGAAAAAGGAATGAAGACAGAAATTGCTCGGTGAGATTATGTGGCCTGGTTATTCCAGAGAGAGAATAAGGGAAGTACAGAAGGAGATGAAAAACATGCCTTTAGAGAGTGGAATAAGATTTTGTTTAAGTCAGCCAGGCCTCTGGATAGTCAGCTCAGAGTGGGGATCAGTAAGAAGAATAACGGGGAGCATCTATTTTAAAAAGAAATGACCTGGAGTTACTCCAGGCAGCAGTCTGGACTTGGCCTCTGTAGCTCCCGCGGAGAAGTGTCACTCCTGCGCAGATGGGCGTGGTTTAGTGTAGGCGGGAGTTCTCCACTGAGGCAGGGATGGCTCTGGGAGTGACTGCCTGGGGCTGGTGCTTGTGGGCCCGTAAGACAACAATGGCGTCCCTTCCGTCCTTTGTTCCCAGTCCCAGGGCTTCCACTCCCCCCCTTGTTTGTGTCCTTACTCCGCTATGGGCACTGGCCCAGTGTGGTCCACTGGTAGGTGGGCGCCTGCCTGCTTGCCATCCCCCAACCTTCTGCAAATGTGTCAGGGTTAGAGGTGCTCCACAGGCGACTGAGGGCACCCCCGGCAGCCGGTCGCGCTGAGGCTTCCCGCTCGCCTGGCCGGGGCGACTTGTGCGCACTCCCCACTCAGGCGACCGCGGTAGCGGCAGTCCCAGCGTTTGATCGCACCCCACAGGGCCCTCCGCGGCGACTAGCACCTGATCCGGGCTCTGGCGGGCAGCGGCAATGGTCTATGGTCGCCGGCTCTCCAGGGGATGGTGGCGCGACTGGCGCACAATCCCTGTTGAGGTGGTCCCAGCGATGCAGCGGTCCCAGCAGTTTTTTCGCTTTCCACCGGGCGCCCCAGCGCGACTAGGGCACACTCCCCGTTCCGCCAGCAGCAGCGTGGCCGTCCCAGCGGTTTTTTCGCTCTCCACGGGGCGCAGCAGCGACTGGGGCGCACTCCCCGCTCCGCCGGCAGCAGCCCGCGATCCCACGGTTGTTCGCTCAGAGGGCCCCAGGCAGCAGCGGTGCCTGGCGCGCACTCCCCACTCCAGCGATAGCAACGGCAGAGGTCCCGCTATTGCTCCCTCCTCACGCTGCTGGCAGCTAAGCAACTCTGGCCGGTCGGGCTGACTGTGCCTCCGTCCGCGGTCCAGCACAAGGAGAGTTCTGCTGGGTTCTGCTGTTAGACACAGAGCTTCTCCTCCTAAGCCCTGTCTTTAGGGGCTGGATGATGGTGGACTCCCCCTCTCTGTAGCTCTCCTTCGGATGTTGGGGACTTTCCCTGCTGTCCCCGGCTCACCCTCCCCCCCAGCTCAGTTTCCCGAGTTCGTTTTGTCCGTTCTCGGTTAGACTCACGGTCTTAGGCGTTGTCTATGTTTCTTGCGTTCCTTGTAAGCTGCTACACCTTTTCTGCCAGGTTCTTGGAGTTGAGAATCTCTCTGTTTCGGTCCCTGTCAGATTGGCTAATATCAAAAAGACAAGAAATAACGAGGGTGGATGAGGATGGAGAAAAATGATTCCTCACGTCCTGTTGGTGGGAACGTAAATCGGGTGCAGCCACTGTGGAAAACATTATGGAGGTTCCTGTGAATCTCAGGAGGTCCACCTCTCACTCCAGTTGAGCCTGCTTCATTTTCCCGGCAGACTAATTCTGCTCTGGTGCCAGTACAATTTTTTTTAAGTGTGCTTAAAGGCCCCTAGCATTATAACCTTTTTGCTTTGTGATGATTTAACTCCAGGATGCCTTATTGATGAGTTTTGTTCAGATGCCTGCTTCTGTCCCTCCTGATTTGGTAAGTCAGTCCAGAGGAAATTAATAAATTAGTTGATGTCTTTAAAAAGAGTCAGGCTCATTGACTGTTTAGAATGCTTTGATCATTCATTTTGTCAGGATCAAAGAATAGCGACTATTGATTATCTAGTGTTCTATGTGGACCTGCTTGTATGACACAAAGATTACTCGAATAGCATTGACCATGTCTCTGGAATCTCAATGAAAATGGAGGTGATTCTCCTGGGAGGCTGTTTTTCTGAGCAACAGCAACAATAATATGAACTACAATCACCAACAAAATAATTTAAAAGAATTATAACATTAATGATAAAAGGTTTTGGTATTTAGACATTTAGAAAACACTTTTACCCATAGTAATTCTGTGATGTGACAATTCTAAGGTAGACAGGAGAAAATTATAGACCTGCTTTCCAGATGAAGATACTGAGGTTGAGGGGATCATCACACACTTAGATGACAGCGCCACCATGCAAGTCCAAGATTCCTCAAGTGTTATTGCCACTATTTGCTTCAGTGAAATTTTAAATATCTTTCTTTCATCCCCAGATTGCCATTCATGGAAACTTTCCTTTCCTCTGGATTGAATAAAGGGAAAAATGTCCTTTTTTTGTTAATCTCGTTGTTACTATTACTGAATTTTTCTGTTTTGTTTCTCGTTTGAAGGTGGGGAGAGTCAAATGCCTATTATAGCTTACAAATATTTTAGGGCCCAGTCCATAAAATTCACTAAAATCTGAAGACTTGGGGACATACAAACAATGAAATTGATTTGACCATGTTTTCCTTTCTGTGACCTAAGTGTCAATATTTTAGATCCAACAGACACCTGACTGATTTGTGAGTGTGGATGATTGGCAAAGGAGTAAAAGTAGTGATGAGGGCAGCTATACACACAGACAATTTCAATGAAGGTACTTAAACCAAAATATTTCTTGATTTGGGTAAACAAATAAATTCTCATTCTTGGCTCTACAACTTACTCTTGTAATCAATCAATTTTAGGACACAGAAGGTTTCTTCCACAAAACCTTTTGTTCCCCCAAGAAATGTTTTTGTTGCCAGATAAATTAGTGCCAAAAAGACATATTTTACCAAAACATTTGTTTTATAGATTTCATGTTTACATATACAGAAACATGACTGCTTTTCTTATTGGCATGAACACTTCTTTCTCATTTAAAACAAAAATAAAAACAAAATCTTTTATCTGAGTTCCCCATAAGAAAGCAATTGAGACCATTTAAGAGAAGGTAGTTACTTTTTCACAATTATAATTTAGGCTAAAATACAATGATGTATCAGTGCTATTAGCAGAGTGAGCCCAACACATGTAGGTTTGTGATTTTAATTAACTAACTTTGCTTTTCCCAAAAATAATGAAATAAAAGTTTCCAAAAACATTTGATGAGGAGAAGGAAACAATATTTCTAAATCATTAAAGAAAGCCAAGAGAAACTGCCTATGGACAATTGGCTTAATCTAAGACTTAATCTTTTTCTGCCTGAAGTTTCACTGAGCAGATGTTCCATTTTTCTCATTTTTCTTATCTTCTTGATATATAGTTTAAAAACATTCAGGGGAAAATTTAAAATTCATGAAGGATGATAGTTTAGGACCCTTTTTGTATCTTCCAGAATTTTCTTCTTCAGGCAGATTATTCAATAGGAGTTCATGTTTGAAAATAACTGTAAACCCTGAGTATCCATGTGCCTAAATAGAAAGAACTTGTTTGAGCCAAGTGTAGAACACTATAGACTCTAGGGAGGAATGTTGTTTGCCGTGTAGTTGCTCTGAGTTTTGAAATAATGTTTTTGTTCCCTGCTTTTTTATTGTATATAGGGGAAATTCCTGTTAACCACAATAATTATTCTTTTATTTTTAATTCCAAATTTAATTAATGACTCAAATAGATTTCACTTGCTTAAGGTATTCAAAGGCAAGTTCATCCAACACGCACTTTCTTCTACCTACCTGCATTGTTACCATTATGTAAAACGGGAGGAAAATTTACAGATACAGAAGGAACAAGAGAAGAATCTGGTTATCAGCATCACGACTAAAACCATAGCAGTATGATAATTACTCATTCGTTCATTCATTCAACTGTACCTGGTACTTAAAATTATTGGAATACCGCTGTTTTGCAAATGATAAGCTCTGGCTCCTGGTTCAGTTGTTAAAATTATTAGTTAGAAAACTTGTGTGTTTGGAGCTTCACAAGGTCTGGCTCTCTCTATTCCTATTTTTAGACCATCCTCTAGTACACTGGAATGTGTTGGGTGAACATTCAATGACTCAAGAAAATAGATCCCTATTATCACCCCACATGACCATCATCACAATCATCCTTAATCTCGTTATGTATGGTACTGTTTAAAAACAAGTAGAGACTCCCTGTCACCTGACAACCTCTCTCCCAAGCTGAAAAGAGCACCAAAATCAATGTAAGAATGGAGTACTTTCATACAAACAGGATGGGCAAGTTTCTTAAATTCGTGGGTGGGTAGATATTGGTGGGGGAAAGAGAGTGGGAGGCTCTGTTCAAGATGTGCAAGTTCCGATTTCTGCCTGATATACCTTTATAGAACAGGTCTGTCCCTCTCTTCCTAGCCACATCTCTGCCCTTCCAAGAAAGAAAGTGTAGCTCAATTATTAAAAACATGGATTCTGGAGTTAAAAAGGCCTGGGTTTCATTAATTCTCAGACTCTGTCACTTAATAATTGCATTAGATTGGGTCTGTTACTTTAATTTTCTAAATTAATGTCTTAATATGCAAAATGGGAAAACTAGTAGTATCTTCATTTAGAGGGTTATAATCAGACAATTAACAAGGTATCTAGCTAAACATACTCAAAATGCTTATTATTATTAAAATTGTTTTCATAGTCTAAATTTATCTTTTATATCCTCAAATGTGAATGTGTATATACATATGCACACATAAACATATATGTATAATTTTTTGAACAAAAGTACTTTTATTGCTGCATTTAATAAGTGGTCATTTCAGTGACATTCAAATAATACAGAGAAAGTAATCTATATGATAGCTGCACAGAGATAGCAGAGATGGATGAGAAATAGCTCTAATCATCACAGAGGAAACTGAGTGAGGCCTCTAGACTCTTGGCTTCCAATCACTTTACAAAGAAAAGGGACCTCTGGGGACCTGTGATATGGGAACTGGACAAATATACACCAGAAGTTATTTTATTATAATAAAGTGTAAATACTGTTTGAGCAAACTACATTCTGCCAGGCTCCATTTTCTCATAACTACAAAATCATTCACAGCATTGTTCAAGGATTATTTGTTTTAAGGATTCATGGAATATTCTGCTGAGTCTGTGGCATGTGCCTTGACAAGAAAACTCTAGATTCAAGAACTGCCAAAGGACCATTCTCCAGGATCCTAGACAATATCAGAATTTTTGAAGTATTGTTATCAAAGGTTTCACTAACTAAAATCCAAGGAATTATTTTTCCCAAAGATTTATGATGAGTCATAATTTTCTTTCACGGACTTTTTCTGTTCCTTTCCCATTTAGGGGTTTACCCCCTCATCCATTACTTATTGAAATATCCACAAGCTATTGATTGTATAACTGTTCAAAATAAGGCTGGGAAAAGGGCCTGCTTCTCTAATCACATACCAGAAGTTGGCCCCTGTAGACTGTGACAGAAAAGGCTGGTCTCACTCTGTCTCCATCACTGTCTACATGTAGAGCCCCTGGTTTAATGGAGGGAGAGCTCAGTGTCATGACCGTTTCCTTGTTTGATACACTAAGAATTGTTAAATAGGAATGGTGGGACTTATGTCCAGGTGGGGAAATCTCTTGAATGAGAGTGAAACCACGACAGTGCATATCATGTACACACTAGATACTTAATGAATACTTATTGAATATACTAATGAATAATGAAGGATTCATGGAGTCTTGCCTCAGCTCTTCTTGTGAGTCTTGGGTTCCTTATCTGTATGGAGTGTGGACCAGATCAGAGTTATACATACTTTTCTGGGGGTGAAGAAGTTCTCTATTCCTATCTCACATGTTGACAGATGGAAGTGGTTGATTGACCAAACCACCATTCCCCCCATGAGGATGTTCTCAAATATGGTACCAAGTATTCAATACTCATAACATAATGACATTCCTCTGTGTATCTGCATTCAGACAGGTGCCTTCCCAGTTGTTAGGAAGAAAATGATTATTAGTAATGGGGAAGGAAGAATAAAAAAAAAAAAGAACATGTTTTTTCTCCCCAGGGGAAATGTCTTTGAGAAGCCAGGCGATGTGTAGGGCCTTAGTCCAGAGTGTTGTGACTCGGCAAAGGGCTTAAGTCCCAGCGGGAAGTTGAGGCAGAAGGCCAGGCAATGTGGACCAGGCCCAGAATACAGAAGGAAAGAGAAGACTACCATTTGGTCAGGCCCCAGGTACCCAGCACTCACACCAGGCATACCAGATTCCGAATTTATGGCTAAAGAGCTATTTTCGGGCCTCTCCTGCTAGCAAAGCCACGACTCCTCACATACTGCCTGCTTTGGTTCAGGATGTAGGTGGGGTTTTCTGTAGGTGTAAAGGTACAGATAAAACGGGAGAGTGAAATGGCTTTGACAGACACAAACCAGTATCCTTGCTAAGGTACTGACTTGAAGCACTCTCTTATAAAGTCCATTTGAAGGCAGTTGCATGGCCAGAGATAGAGGTGAAATGGATAACTGCACAGGCTGAGACTTGCAAAATCACCTGCTGGGGATTTATGTCAATGTGTTCCCCTCCCCTGGAGGGAGAAAATAAAATAGAGAATATTAAGGGTTTTTTTTTTAATATAATTTATTGTCAAGTTATTTAACAGACAGTGTATACAGTGTGCTCTTGTTTTAAGGAATAGATTCCCGTGATTAATCGGTAACATATGACACCCAGGGCTCATCCCACTAGTGCCCTCCTTAACTCCAGTAACCCATCTTCCCTGCCCCTCCACTCCGTCAACCCTCAGTTTATTCTCTGTATTTAAGAGTCTCTTGTGGTTTGCCTTTCTCTCTGTTTGTAACTTTTTTTTTTAGTATTGAGGATTTTTTAAAAATATTATTTATTTCTGCCCTGAGACATGCCCATAATATCTAGAAGGATGACCAAGTGACAGGCAGTTATAACAGATTATATAGTAGTTCCACAGTATAAAATATAACTAGTTTTCCTATATTTTAATATGTAACATATAATATATATAATATGTAGTATTAACACAAGTTAATAAACATGTAGAGAAACAACGAGATTTTTTTTAATGTTTATTTATTTTTGAGAGAAAGACAGAGCATGAGCAGGGAAGGGGCAGAAAGAGAGAGAGACACAGAATCTGAAGCCGGCTCCAGGCTCTGAGCTGTTAGCACAGAGCCTGACGTGGGGCTAGAACTCATGAACTGTGAGGTCATGACCTGAGTCAAAGTCTGATGCTTAACTGACTGAGCCACCCAGGCACCCTAATACAATATTTCAAACCTGAACATTAAGTTCTATCATTGTGTATCAGTGTGACTTTAATTTTTTTTTTAATGTTTATTTATTTTTGAGAGACATAGAGGCACAGCGTGAACAGGGGAAGGGCAGAGAGAGAAGGAGACACAGAATCGGAAGCAGGCTCCAGGCTCTGAGCCATCAGCACAGATCCCGACGCAGGGCTCGAACTCACAGACCGCGAGATCATGACCTGAGCTGAAGTCAGCCGCCCAACCAACTGAGCCACCCAGGCGCCCCCAGTGTGACTTTAAATCTCAACTAAAATAAAGAGACCACAGTTGAGATGCACCTGGGAAATTTTTCCATTGTGTAGAGATAATCAAGGTACAAGCTTAGCTTGAGTCTTAGGAGTACAAATCCCAGAGCCTTGGGTTGCATGTGGCAGATCAGGATGTCCCTAGAAAGGTCCTTGGGGACAATTCTCAAGCTGGGAAACTGCTTTATAGGAGCCAGTGAATACAGATGCAAGGATGTCCTTAAGGTTTATATTTTATCTAATTCCCAACTGTGGCTGGAAGTGTGCCTAATGGTGGCAACTTCAG
Source organism: Paguma larvata (assembly GCA_030068075.1). Classification (NCBI taxonomy): domain Eukaryota; kingdom Metazoa; phylum Chordata; class Mammalia; order Carnivora; family Viverridae; genus Paguma; species Paguma larvata. The sequence goes on along the minus strand of JAINVK010000862.1, from coordinate 127,604 downwards.
ACACTAAGGCTGCCTTTGGGAGGCACAGTGGTAAGGCAAGAAGGAGATATAAGCCTATCTAGCCTTTTCCAGAGTCCGTTAGAAGCATCAGGGCTGAGGTGGTTTGAGGTAGATGTGCATCAAGCTGAGTCCTGTGTGGGGCTAAATAGTTACTGCTATTTCCTTTCTCTATTAGTTGACTCAGGCTGTCATAACAAGATACTATCAATTATGAGGCTTCAACAATATACATTTATTTTCTCACAGTCCTGGAGTCTGGGAGTCAAAAATTAAGGTCCTGGAAGGTTCTGTTCCTGGTGCAAATTCTCCTGGCTTGTAGACAGCTGCTTTCTCACTCAGTCCTTAGATGCCTTTTGCTCTCTGTGCATGTGGAGACAGTCATGTTCATGTTCTTCCTCTTCTTGGAAGGACACCAGTCTTATAGGTTTAGGGTCCCCACTCTCATGACTCTTTTAACCTTAATCGTGTCCTTAAAGACCCTATCTTTAAATACAGTCACACTAGGGTTAGGGCCTCAACATGCAAATTTGGGAAGAAAGAGACATAATTCAGTCCATAAAACTCTCTAAATGAGTTTGTTTTTGGAAAAGTAGTTGGGATTTGACAGCTGCGGGAAACTATAAGTTAATTCTAATGGAATAAACCTCCAAAAGAACTTGAAGGCAAAAAAAAAAAAAAGAAAAAAGTAATGTTTTCCATGTACATTTATAAATTTTCTCAAAGCACCATCATATAGATTATTTTATTTTATTTTTACGACAACCATAAGGGGTAAATTAGAAAAATACTGTTATCCCCACTTGCCAGGTAAGAAACCTTACCGGGTGATAGGGAGGGTGTAAAGTGATTTGCCTATGTAAGTCTGAGAATTCAGAGGGGCTGGGATCTCCATTCAGACCCTGCCATGTATGTTCCAGGCCTTTTCTCTATCACTTGTCTTTCCTCTGCAAGCTGCCAGTAAAACACTTTTCAGATGTCCTACAATGACTCAACAGGACAAATATCTATACCAATCCCAGACACCAGTACTTATTTAAAATAAGTGATATGAAGTCATACCCCAAAAGGTTGAGGCTTTGCAAGTTATTTCATCCTCGGTATAATTTCATTCTCAAAATATTTTCTGGGCATGGTTCCTCAAGTAAATGGAGGAAAAATACCCTGGAGGAAGATAAAACCTTTAGTGTGAAATCTATTGTATTTTTTGTTTAAAGTAAAAACGAGCAAAGTTCAGACAGAAACAGAAAAATTGAGTACTTGGGGTGAGGGTGAGAGTTTTCTTCTGTGGAATCTTTAGATAGGATATGGTTTGGAATATTTCCAAGAACAAGGTACAGCCTTTCTGGGATTTCATGGGAGATGCATCTGTGAAAACAGCTGCTTTCTAAGTTTTTTCTCAGCTCTAATCAGCATCATTGGTCCATCTCTCCCCTCTATTTCCTTGATCATGGAGCAACATTTGTGAATAAACACACATGGACTTTGGAAAGAAGAAAATGAAGGTGATAAACCAGGGGTTCTCTGGATGCTTGTGGCAGGGGCAACAGGAGGTCTCTTCTGGTTGCCAGCCCATATTCCTCTGAACTTTTATCACAGCCCTACAGGTCCTGCTCTGTAACAATGGGTTGGACTTACATTCTACTCGCAATTGGTTCCTTTTTCCTTTCTTTAAATTTTTGTTTTATTTTATGTATGTATGTATGTATTTTTGCTTTGCTTTTATTTTGCTGCTGTAAATGAGAACATTTGACAAACAGCCACTTTAGGAATGATCCACCAATCCAAGTATTTGGAGCACTAAAATACCATCACTTGCAAGATTGCATTGAGTCCATGTGCTAAGAACTGTATGTTGTTCATCTCTTTGTTACGTAGATACTTATTTATGGATTTGTCCTGGTGAAGAAATCCATGGAAAGGGGAGATGGACTGTATTTTAAATCTATAGTTGTGGCTACTCTTCAAATAATGGCATTCACCAGACCTACAATATCCTTGGCAATTACATTTCACATAAATTGCTCCTCTATGTATAGACCTGCTCTGAAACAGTTCACCTATATTACTTAGTTAAGTGCCATCTGTAAATAGAGCTGAGAGGAAATGAGCTGAGTGAAAATTAAACTGGCTATTTACTGAGCACCAGCTATGGGCCAGCTCCTTAGCTAGCCATTTTATATCCAATACCTCAAATCATGCTTACATCCATTCTGCTGGTGAACATCCTTGTTTCACCAGGGAGACAATGGAAACTAAGATGGGCCAAACATCATGTTCGAGATGACCCAGTGGCTGAATCAGCAAGACTTGTGGCTGCCAAAGCCAATCATGTGGACCAGATGTTACACTTATGCCCCCAGAAGAGCTTCTTTACCTTCCCAGTGCAGCATTTCCGGGTTTATGGTCATTCCGCCAAGTGGGATCTTAACATGCCGATAGCTTGGGCAAGGAGTTTGTTCCCACCAATCCCACTAACTGCCTTTGAAATACTTGTAACTTTTGCTCACCATTCCTACAATGCTAATGAAGTCATTAATATGTAAAAGTATTGAAAAGCAAGCTGTAGTTAAAATTCCACACAGCTGTATTATACAGTGGAGTTCTGCCATTCTTATCCCAGGGCATGTGACGAGCGGGAAATGGCTGTCCTGGAATTGCAGATAAACTGCGGTTCTGAGAGTGGAATTGAAGTCCATTATCAACTCTGAGAAAACTCTCTGTTCATTACCAGAAAGATTACAGATTGATTCTATCTGCCCTGCAACCTACATTTTTTTTTACATTTTAAAGTAACTTGTTACACAAACACGTAACAATATCGATAGAATGCAAAAAATAAAAGGGAAGAAAATTACCCATAATCCTGACACATTTAAAAAAATCTATTTTCATTTCTCTCTATTCCTTTCCAGCCCTAGTCCATGTATATAATTTTTACAGTGTTAAAACCTGGCAGAGGTATAATTTTGTATTCTGTTTATTTTTTTTTCAATAAACATTAAAGCAGAAGCTTTTTTCCATGTTTCAGACTCTTCAAATGCTGTAACTATGAAATGGCAGTGCCCATTTTTAGCTGAGGCCAGGCCGTGGGCAGTGTCCAGGCCTCAGGACGGGAATGTAAATACCCAGGCCCGGCTCTTGGGTAGAGCACTTGTTTCTTTTGCTGCCCAGTGTGTTTCAATCTATTCGTGATGAGAAATATGGCAACAGCTCATTCACTTCAACTTCTGTGAAATAGTTCATCATATGACTATACCACAGTTTACCCATATCCGGGAAAAAAATCTGAGTAGACAGGTAGGGCTGGGTCTGGAGGAGAAATGATTCAGTACTCAGTCCTTGGATGAAGAAACAGCTCCTGGATCTTAAAGCTTTGTACAAAGGTGTTCCTATAGAGTTGAGGAAACACAGGAAGCATCTCAATAAGCAAGCCAGATTGGAAGTCCAAGAAGGTGCTGGAGGAAAAAAAGGAAGTGTTTTAAGAAGGGGGTCCAGGTAGAGCTGGGATAAAGTTAAGGCAGAGATGCCTTGGCCTTGAATTCCCAGCTAAACATTACAAGCTAGGACACTCATACGTTATTGATTTGTTTTATTTTATTGATTTATTTGTTTACTATTTGTACTCCCCAAGCTCACTGCTCATCTTATTTCTTACTAAAACATTTTGATTATAAACTGTTAAAAACATTCAGAGAATTATAAAGAATAGCATAGCAAACACCCACGTACTCAAACACCTAGCGTGATCAAATTTTTTTAAATGTCATATTTGCTTGATACTTTTAAGTACTAAAATATCACAGATACAGTTGAGTCCACCTGTATGTTCCTCCCTAATCCCATTCATCTCCCTCCATTCCAAAAGCAATTCATATTCAGATGTTGCCATCTTTCCCATACATGATTTTAGCATATAGCATGTATGTATCTGAATAAGACATTATTTTACAAATTTCATGCAATATACAAAAAAAATCATACCATTTGTGTCCTTCTGTAATTTGCTTCTTTTGCTCCAATTATGTTTTGATTTTTAACCTTGTAACTATGATTCATTTATTCATTTTACCTGTTGTGTAACATTCTACTACATGAGTATGCCATAGTCATCTATTCATGTTCCTTTAGATGTACCCTTAGGTTGTTATGAGTTTTTGCTATTCACAACAATGTTACAATTAATTTTGTTGGATATGTCTCCTTGTGAACATATATGACCTACCAATGCTGGGTTGAAGCAGTTATTTGATAATGATAAATTGCTTTCCAATGTGTTGGTATTCCTCCACATCCTCATCAACTCTTGGTATTAACGAACTTTCAAATAATTTCCAATATGACCGATGTGACATGATATGCACCTCATTTTGGTTTATCAATTAACATTTTCTTGTTTACTCGTAAGATTGAACATTTTTCATGAGTCTGTTATCAATTCTGATTTCTTCTTCTGTGAAGTCCTTATTTATATCTACTTTTTCCTTCTTTTCCATCAAATTATCTGATATTTTTATAATTAATTAATAAGTATTTGTAAATTTGAATATTTGTTTTTCTCAATGATAAGAATTGCAAATATCTCCTTTTGATCCATTCCTTGTCTTTTAGTATTTTAGAGAGAGACTTTGAGAAAAATTCTGATGTCATGAACATTGGCAGTCTTTTTAAAAATATTTTTTTAGAGGTTATTTATTTATCTTGAGAAAGAGAGAAAGCACAAGCAGGGGAGGGGTAGAAAGAGAATGAGAGAGAGAATCCCAAGCAGGCTCCATGCTGATAGCATGAATTTAGGGCTTGAGCCCATGAACCTTGAGATCATGACCTGAGCTGAAACCAAGAGTTGGAAGTGTAATCGACTGCTTGAGCCACCAAAGTGCCCCAGTCTTTCTTTTTTTTAAATCATGACTGTGTTTTATTGACTCATTTAAGAAATTTTCCCCCTAACCTGAGATCAGAAAACAATGTTTTCTTATATTTTCTTTTAAAGGTTTAAATACTAGTTTTTTTTGTTTGTTTATTTGTTTGTTTTTTCACATTTAGATCTTTAATCCACCTGAAACTTAAATGTGTCCTGTAGTGTGAAATAGGCATTTCTATTTTATCTTTTCATGCAGATTGTCAATTTCACACCATCTATTACCTTGTGATCAGGGCTCATTTCCCTTTCCACTAGTCACTTTTTCATTCGTGTTCCAAAACCACACTTTCTTCATTGTTTGAGCTTTAAAATAAACTTTAATATCTGGCACAAAGTCACCCCAACCTTGTTTCTCACAATTATCCTAGCTTTTTGTTTGTTTGTTTTTAATCTTTTGTTCTTCCATATTAGTTTAGGGTCCTGTGAATATAGAGATCACTTGCCTCTTTCTTTCCAATTCTTACACCTCCTAATTCTTTACTTTGTTTTACTGACTTGCCCAGGATCTCTTATACAATGTTGAATAAAATCTTCAGTAGTGAATACCTTCATGTTGGGACCGTGTCTAGAGTTTTAGCGTTAAGTATATAATATTTAATGTAAGTTTTTAGTAAATTTTATTTATCTAGTTAAATATATTCCATTCCATTTTTAATTTCCATAGAGTTTTGTTTAATCAAGTAGAAATGTTGGATTATATTGAATGTCATTTATTTATTTATTGTTATAAATATATGAAAATTTTCTTCTAATCTCTATTAATATATTTTTGAAGTTGTATTCTGTTTTTATAAGTAGAAAAAATCTATATTTGGAAGTGGTATCATATTTATTTAATATACTGCTAAATTCTATTTGCTAATATTTTAGTTATATTTTTATTTATAGTTGAGATTGATCTCTAGTATTTTATTTGTTTAATACTGTGTTTTTGTTTATTTTATTTTTCTTTTACTGTATTTTTCTGGATTTGTTATCAAGGTCATACAAGTCAGGTAATTTTCCCTATTTTTCTATATCTAATCCAATTTTATAGAGTTGAGATTTTTCTGTTGAAGAAAGATTTAGTAAAGCATTACTAAAATTTGTCAGAAGAAAATTTTAGAATAATCTATAATCAACTGGTCCAGGAATGGTTAGGAGTAGTTACTGATCTTAATCTTAATAATGGTAATTGATTTGCAGAATTTATTCTGAGTAATTTTTATGATATTTCTAGGAAGTAATTTCAGAAATACTATAAAATTCTAAAATAAATATTTTAGAAAGTTCTTACTGGCTTTCAAGTTTGTTGGAATAAATTTGTTTATAATGTTCTCTTTTGATCATCTCTGGTGTAAACTATAGCTATTTTTTTTTTAGTCATAGGATTATTTATTTTTGACTTCTTTTTATTTCTTGATGACTTACTAAAACTTACTTCTACTGTGTCATAAAGCCATATATGACACAGAGTCACTGTGCTTTTTTTTACTATGTATTGTTAGTAGACAATATATTTTTATAAAGAAATTATGGGGTCAAATTCATGACTTTTAAATATGTCAATGTTTAATATGAATAACAAGAGGGAACATATTTCTCAAATATATTTGACACTAGAAAATATTACTTTTAGGCCCATTTCAAGTGGTTAGCATTACGTGGAAACTTTGTGAAAATCTTATCTTGGCTAAATCCTCTTATAAATGAGGAAACTTATATTAGACTCAAAGAAATTACATGGTTTGACTAAGGCCATGTGATTTATGCCTTCACTGAGGTATCCAGCTGATAAAAGCAGAGGTGAATGAGTACAACATTCACAGTTTAAGAAACTAATCACCAACTGGTATAGATCTTAATTCTCCTAAATCTTTTATAAAATGTTAGGAACAATCATTGTAAAAACTTTGATTTTTCAAAATATTAAATTGCAATAATTAGGACAAGAGGAAACTTTATTATTTAAAATGACCTAGCAATGATAACATTAATTCTACTCATTACTTATAAGAAGAGATTCTTAATAATGAGTTGGGAAGGGCAGCCGCCCAAATTATATATGTCTTATCACTTAAGCTATGGCCCCTAATCATTGCCACAGTGAGTCACTATTTTTAATAGTAAAGTATTTTATCATTCAGGTGTGTTGAGGCTAAGAAATATTGCAGATCACAGTTTTTTAATGAAATAAGGATAATGGAAGAGGTAATAGCCAAAATAGAATGTGCAATAATAATAAAAAAAGATTCCCAATACTGGGTGCAAAAACACTTATATGTACATAAATGCATGTATTATATTAACCCAATTAAACAACTAAAAATTTCAAGTTGTTAATAAACTCTATACAAGGATCTCCTAAAATAAATGACTTGCTAAGGGACTAGCATATCCTTTGCTTTGAAACAGAATTGAAAATTGTCCAATGAAAAAGTCTATTATGAGGAACAAGAACCTAGGAGTGTTTTATATAAAATATAATATTCCTCTGCTATTTCTTTAAAGAAACTGTGTAGGAATGAGGTGGTCTAATAATTTTGTTTGATTCTGCATCAAGATCTACCAGACTTACTATTTACTTTCAAAATTTTTGTAAGAGTATCATTTCCAATTAATGCCCATGATAGCCTTTGTGCATTTTTATGCAAGAACTTTGAAAGAAGGTTAAAATGATTTCTCTATTTGAAATATAATTCTAGCACTTCCAGTGTGGCCTTCATAGTGTAAGTGACATAGCAAATGCCAGCAATAGGAGACGGGCAGAAAAAATTATTACCACCAGTAACATGTTTCAACTTAGGTTTTGAGATGTTCTTGGAAAAGAGCCTTACTCATCTTATCTCTGGAATTAGTCCAACATCCAGAAGGCTATGGCATAAGAACGAAACCATTCAGAAAAGAGTAGACATTCTCTATTTGATATTTAGATATTAAAGACAATCATTTCCAAACCAAAATTGGTATACAAAACCTGATAAATACAAATGAACTCAGGGGCCCATATGGAGAATATTTGAAGCTGAAACCAACCTGAAAAAGCAAGTGATTGTAAATACTCAGGTTAGAGTAAAGCTTTACTGAGTTCCGGTTCTTTTATTCTTAGCTGTGAACTTTTAACCTATTTACTATCCTTGATTTAAATGATGAGCACTTCAGTGAAATATCTCAGTTTTATCAGCCTATAAAGTACTATGCAAACTTACATAAGGAACTGTACACATGGATTGCAGAGGGTTAAATAGAGGACAATTTTGCAATATATTCTAAGTGCCCCTCCCATCGTGTGGCTATTTAATGGAAACAGTCTTGTTCAGGGACATTTCCAGATAAATACCAAATGAACTTGTAAAAAAACTAAACATAAATAGTTAGTGGACAATATTAACTTAACAACATGGATACTATAAAGATCCATCTGTTCCAGAACAGTAGCTGAAAACACCAACATAAAAATGTGGAGCAGTATACTGTCTGGAATTGCTGGGGTTTTTTGTTTGTTTGTTTTGTTTTTTGTTTTTCATAATTGCTTTTGTTTTCATTTTCAAAATTTTTAATTAAATTATGGGGAAGCCTGGGTGGCTCAACTGGTTAAGAATCTGACTCTTGGTTTTTCCGTTCAGGTCATGACCTCATGGTTCATGAGTTTGAGCTCTCTGTCAAGCTCTGCACTGACAATGCAGAGCCTGCCAGTACAGAGCCTGCTGGGATTATCTCTCTCTCCCTCTCTCTCTGCCCATCTCCTGCTCTCTTTCTCTCTCTAAGAATAAATAAATTAACAAAATTTTTTTTAATTGAATTATGGAAAGTAAGAAGAATAAGACCAAAGATTATCCATCATATAGAAGTCAAATTGTTATTTATATTTACCTCGTTCCTTTTTTTTTTTAAAGAAACAAAGCCTTACAAATACAATGAAACACATTCTAATTCTTTCTTCTCAACCCCGCACCTTCTACTCAACTTTGCTTTCCTCTTGGGTTTCTTTTTTGTTTCTTCTACTGAAAGCTGGGGGTTGGGCAATGTTGGAGAGGGCTTTCTGGTAGACGTACAATGAAAGACATTCTGTAAGAATTGAGTTAGAGAAGGAATTTGTTAAAAGAAAAAGTGCAGGTGTAGAATTTGGAGGTACTGAAAGGGGAGCAAGCCTTTTTACAAATGAAGCGGTTTTCTTTTACTTCTTTTTATGCTTTCCTATTTTTATATGTTATCATTCCCTAAGGCTCTAAACCATGCTTACGCTTCCTTAAATAAATCTCACAAGAGAAAAGCCAAGTGCATGAAAATCACCAGGCATTGATGCCTGTCTGTAAAATATAATCACGCGCTAATCATGGAGTATAGATTTTCTTTCTTCCCCAAGGCAAGATGCTCCCTGGCACCTGTGGAGGTGAGCCCCAGCATGAATGATCTGTTTTTGACAGTCTTTTCATACATGAAAGCTCATTGACAAGTCACCTAGGCACACAATATAACAATCCATTTGGCATTTATGTTGGCTGTGAAATTGTATATCCAGAAAGCCAAGAGGAGCATCCTCTACTGCACCCAAATTTACTGCTACCCTGAAAAGTCTAACTCTGCTATGCAATATAGTATCATTGGCCACATATGGTTATTAATTTAAAATTAATTAAAACTAAAAATCCAGTTCCTAGTCACCAGTGTCATTAGTAACTAGTCACACCAGTTATATTTCAAGCATTCAGTAGCTATATGTGACCAATGCCTACCATATTGGATAACACAGATACAGAACATTTCTACTATTGCAGAAAATTCAACTGGACAGCACTAGTTGAGAATACAAGAGTTGGTAACGTTCACTACATTACTGAGTAAGATCCTTTGCATGCATTGCCGTTTTTGGCAATGGGTGGATGAGGGTGATGATCCTCCTTCTAGGCTTGAGGATTTTCTGTGGGTTAGAATAAGGAAAAGACTAATTCTTTGCTGGTAAACATATCTGAAATATGTAATCTCTCACTTAACTGAGATAAGAAACCTGAAATAAGTAAAAGACTTGCACAACAAGTTCACACATGGTAGGTACTTAACAAAGGTTAGTGACTGTCTTTACAGGGCTCAATTAGGAGACAGAATCCATATTAGTCATAAGATCATGGAGAATTTAATATAAAGAATCATTAACAAAGTATACATTTGCTAACCAAGTAAGTAGGATATCATGGAGACAGCAGCTCCAGGAACTAGTTTCTATTGCTAGGATTGAGAGCAATGATAGAGATTGGCATTACTAAATTTTAGAAACTTAGGGAGGGGGACCATAATGGGAGATGGGTAGAGAGCAAATGGGAGAGGCCTGGAAGCGGAAGAGGACAAGCACTGAGAAACATGGAAGAAGGCTGAAAGCTAACCCAGCTAAAAGCCTTGAAACACGGATGTGTAGTGTTTAATTTTAAATATTCACAGTTCTTTACATAAATCTCCATGCCAATGGTAAGTTCACTGCTGATGATGTTTTGTGGAGGGAAGTTGTTTGTTTGTTTTGGTCAAAATTACAGAGAAAAGTCCTGTTTGCCTATGTGGGGTAATAACAAGGACTTTTTTCTCCACTGAATACATGACTTGTGTTTCATTTTATATTTTGGTGTTAGTTGGTGCATGAGGCAAGAAACATGGAAATGACTGGTAGAGTGCTGGGAAACACTATGTGGTTTATTTATAGGATAGAACAAAAAGCTCTCTGAGAGGAAGTCATCCCAAGGAAAGGAGTCAAGCTAACCCAAATAGTAGCCTCTTATTATTAGGGCCACGTGGAGTGTGTGTGTGTGTGCATGTGTGGTGTGTGTGTGTATGTGTGTGTGTGTGTGCGCGCGTACGATTTGAATAAAAAGAATAGCTTTCATTTACCAAGTACCTTATACTGTATTTTAATCATCACCACAACTCACTAATATATATGTATGTGTAAAATAAAATAGGATATATATCTACAAGGCTACCCAGTTAGGAAATAGATTTTAACCAAACCAGGTAAGTGTGATTCCCATGAGACACATGTATTGTAACACCTCCATGATGGTGTCTGTCTCTTGGATTTGCACATTCAGGTGAGAGCCAGAACTAGCTAACTATGTGCTATAGGTGATAATATGGCCTCATTTTAAACCCCGGCTAGTGTGTCCTCTAATATTTCATTAACTTTACAAAACCTTTCCCCTGTCTATTGCAGAGGAAGCTCTCATTTAAAAAATTAACACAATCTACCCCTTTCCTTAAAAATAACAAAGGTAACAAAAAAATACATAAGTTTTCCCCCCATGGTCTATTGACTACTATAGTAGAGGCTTGGCTCTCATCACCTCCCTTTGCCTTAAGCATCCCAGGTCATTTTATGCCATGAACTTGGAAACTCTACTTCATTATGTCCTTGGAACAGTTCTGCCCTCCTACCTGGAGGTTTTTTCCTCCTCCAGCTGACCATATGGTGGCTGTTTGGCTAGCCTGCTGCTGTCCGTCCTCTGCACATGGCTATTAAAGCATTGCTCTTGCAAAGGGACAATGAGGAGGTATTTTTATACTTCTTTTCCCATCTAATGAGCATTTTGTTATACTATATTCTATATCATGTATGAGCATATATTAGTGTGTATAGTTTGGGTCATACCATATATTATATATTATATATAATATATAATATATAGTGAGATGTTAGCACACTCACTTAAGAGAATTTTTCTAAATAAGGTTTTTCTTTGTACCTCAAATAAACAGAGAAACAAATCACTTCTCTCCCAATATTCTATAATTCTGCATGGGGAAAAATACTTCTGAAATAAAGAGAAAAAAATGGTTCATGTTTTTTAATAGGTATGGAGTTCTGAGGCTCACAATAAGCATTATCATAATAATTCATAATCCCTTTTATTCAGCAAACATTGATTAGGTACCTGTTATAATAATAAAAATTATTTATTAGATTCTAGCTGTGTGATAGGCACTTTGCTTTTGCCACTTCTAATCCTCAAAATAGCTCTATAAAGAAGATACTATTATTCCTATTTCACAGATTAAGAGACTAGGACTCAAATGATTTACATAATTTATTTAATATAGTACAGTTCACAAGGAGCCAGAAACAGGTTTGAACTGCTATCCGGATGACTCCAAATAAAATATTCTTTCTTCTGTGCTTGACTGTCTTTCTTTGTGCCAGGCACAGTGCAAAGTGGGTCATAAAGATGGAACATGCCCTTGAAAGGCATGCAGCCTGGCGGAGAAAGTAAGCCATGGAAATTGTTATTGTTATATATTCTTCTTTGTTGTTATTTTCTTTCTCTGTTTTAGGAAGTCAGCTGGAAAAGACACACCATACGCCTTCTCCAACCTGCCTTCTCCAACCTTTGCTATCCAGAGAGACCATCGGAACAATCTAGCAGAAGTGGTACATTGGAACTACTAAATGGGATAAATTTCTTTTCTACTTTCAATCCTTAAATTTTTTGTTTTTAAGTGTAATCATGTCCACCTGTGGATTCGCCAACTGTAATCTGTAACATGGAAGATAAGCTAATGAGGATCTCAAAGATCATAATTTACAGACAGTATCAACAGGGCATTTTAGAGCAAGGGCTATTTTCTTTTGTCCAGTGATGAAAATGAAGACTGAGATCATGCACAAGGATGGAGGTAGAAAGGCAAAAGGAAACACTTCCATGCACACAGCCTTTGATTCTATTTCACAGTCAGAACTTTGCAAGCCATATCATATCCTTTGGTGGGTTGGAAGTAAGCATATGGATTAAAAAAACTATGAAACATGTCCTTTGCTTCACCAGAGTGGTCATGAGTCATCCTCACCCTGAGGATTTCACTTGAAAGGGATTATTCTGAGTTAAGGAAGAACTTAGGATGACTGATGCTGTCCATCTTTGGACACAGTTTCTCTGAGGATATTTCTGATGTTGACTTGCCAATGACTTGCTGTGTGACCCTGGATGAGTCATTTGCTTTAAAATTCTCTCTGTGTAATAGGAAATAACCTTCTTGCTCTTTGAATAATAATAACTTTGAATAATAAGTATGTGTATATACACACTCTCATGTTTAAAAAAGTTTTTAAGTTAACTTTTAAAATTAAATATTCACTTATAATATTCCGGGCCCCATGCTTAATACATTGCTCACATGATTTCAGCAACTCTCCACAAGGTCTCTATGAGGGTATTGTTACCACTGACGTTATTTTACAAATACAGAAATTAGGTAACTTGCCACAACCCAGCCTGATTGTAAGTGGTTGAGTCAGGACCACCTGATCTACATTCCATAGCTCATGTTCACATTATAAATTCGCAGAATTCTGTGACTCATAATATAAGCCTCTTACTAGATTGCAAACTGTTCATGTTTGTATCAGATGTATTCTGCATCTTGCAGAATATTAGCACCTAGTAGGAACTCAGCAAGTGTTATTTTATAATTCATAAATATGAGTAAAAGAGTAGATAAGAAAGTAAGTTACTGTTATCATCCTTAATTTCTTTTTATTAATAGTAAAATAGAAAAATCTGGATTCTCTAGCAACTATGGCAAATTATGCATCTTGATATATAGACCTAGAGAATATTGATTAACTATGCTACATATTTTTTCCAAAAATGAAGAGAAAAAGCACAGTGGGAATCTGTATGGAAAATAATAGCAGTGTCACACACCAGTATATTTTTGGATTTTTCAACTGAGCACTCCCAATATATCTTGATATTTTTTTATTAAGTTTTTAATTTTATTTTCAGTATACATAACATACAGTGTTCTATTAGTTTCAGGCATAGAATATAATGCTTCAACAATTCTATACATTACTCGTGGTGATAGGTGTGCTCTTAATCTCTTCACCTCTTTCACCCATTCCTCATCTACCTCCCATCAGTTACTTCTCTAGAGTTAAGAGTCTGTTTCTTGGTTTCTCTCTTTCTCTCTCTCTTTTCTTTCCTTGCTCAATTGTTTTGTTTCAAATTCCACATATGAGTAAAATAATAGGGTATTTGTCTTTCTCTGACTTATTTTGCTTAGCATAATACTCTCTAGGTCCATTGGCAACATTGCAAATGGCAAGATATGATTCTTTTTTATGACTGAATAATATTCGCTATGTAAATGTATATAGAATATATACATTCTATACATTACTCATTATATATATATATATATAATTACTCACTCTATACATTATTCATTATATATATATAACGAATATTATATATATACCTGTTCTTTATACATTCATCTCTTGATGGACTCTTGGGCTGCTTCTATAATTTGTCTATTATAAATAATGCTGGAATAAACATGGGGGCAAATATATCCTTTTGAATTACTGTTTTTGTATTTTAGAGGTAAATACCCCTTGTGTTTACTGGATCGTAAGGTAATTCTATTTATGATTTAAATTTTTTTTAATGTTTATTTATTTTGAAGGAGAGAGAGACTGAGCATGAGCAAGGTAGGGGCAGAGAGAGAGGGAGACACAGAATCCAAAGCAGGCTCCAGGCTCTGAGCTGTCAGAGCCTGATGCGGGGCTTGAACTCATGAGCCATGAGATCATGACCTGAGCCGAAGTCGGACACTTAACTGGCTGAGCCACCCAGGTGCCCTGAGGTAGTTCTATTTCTATTTTTGAGGAAACTCCATACTATTTTCCACAGGGGCTGCACCAGTTTGGATTTCCACTAACAGTACACAAGACTTCCTTTTTCTCCACATACTAGCCAGCACCTGTTGTCTCTTGTGTTTTTTATTTTAGCCATTCTGATAGGTGTGAGGTGATATCTCATTGTAGTTTTGATTTGCATTTCCCTGATGATGAGTGATGTTGAGTATCTTTTCATGTATCTGTTGGCCATCTATATGTCTTCTTTGGAGAAATGTCTATTCATGTCTTCTAATATTTTAAAACTTGATCTGCCAGATTTAATTAAGATAAAGAACCCTGCACTCACATGGCATAAATGATAATTTTGCATATTTGTTTTTATGCCTTTAATTATTTGTGAATTTCGTTCCATGCCACTAAATTCTAATTTCAAATGTCTTTAAAAAAAAGAATTACCCAATGTTTAGGGCAGTTAGTAGAAGCGCGCACACACACACACACACACGAGACTTAGTGGAAGTGCATTTAGGTGTGTGTGCATGTGCATGTACATATGGTGTGTATGTGTGTGCCTATGTATATATATGAATTAAATCTTATTGCATAGTTTTTAAAAAGTCATATATCTATTTCCTGGCTCTAATCTATGGAGTTCAAAGGTGACAGGAAGGAAGAAGAGAAAGAAGCCAAACAGCATAACTTTCATATTTGACGTATTAGCAAAAATATGTTTTGCATGAGCAAATAAGCTATATGTAAACCTGAGGATTCCTGAGTCTACATTTGCACAATATGTGTATATATTTGTCTATTATTTACTATGTCATGAAAATAAATGAGTAGCCAGCAATTTGTTTAAATTTAGAGGGGATATTTTGGATGACAAAAGTTAAAATAGAGACTATATGGCAGGTGTAAAATTCAGTTTGGGAGTTCTGAGGAGCACCTCCAAAATAGACAGTCACCTCCTGTGGGTAGTTGAAACTAACATGGCCCATAAAATAATAAGAACTCACATAAAAACACAAGAGCATCTTCCAACAGAAGTAGATTCTCACATGGAAACTCATTAGCATGGGTTCCAGAACAGGTAGATATTTGTTTATTTACCATCAGGTAATTTTCCTCCTAAGCTTTGAATAAATTGACAGTGCTGCTCTAACAGATTTTACTATTTTATTTTTTTATGTTTATTTATTTTGAGGGAAAGAGTGCACATGTGTGAGTTGGGGGAGGGACAGAGAGAGAAAGAGAGAGAGAGAGAGAGAGAGGAGAGAGAGAATCCCAAGCAGGTTCCATTCTGTCAGTGCAGAGCCTGATGCAGGGTTCAATCTCTGGAACTGTGATATCATGACCTAAACTGGAATCAAGAGTTGGAGGCCTAACCAACTGAGCCACCCAGGTGCCCTAGATTTTGCTATTTTAAACAAACAAAGAAACAAGTAAAAATAATACTTCGAAATGTATAGTTTTGAAGCTCTCTTGTTATGTCAATTCTTTCTCTCCTTTGGAATCATTTTGCTATTTATCTTCTTTTTTTGGTTGCAGGAATAGAACCTTATCCTAGGAAAATACAGAATGACTTTTTGATGCACCCAGCACCGGTGTTGAACCCTTGAAATAAACATTTGCACTTCTGCATCAGAACTCTGCTTCTGAAAGTCAGTCAATCAGTGACAGCTCCTACTTCTGATAGCCAATCATCAATAGCTGCATGAACTCTAGAGATTTCACTTCCTGGTTAAAGGCCAACGAACCCTCTAACCAGACTCTTCTGAAAGATCACCCACCAGTTTTGAACACCACACTTACCAACACACTATTCGATCAGCAATTTGTTTCGATTCCCTATGTCCTAAGACCACAGCCCTACCTTCCCTAGCAAGCAACAAATTCAATTTCTTGTTTCTGGTATTGTGGTGGGGTCTCACTTCTTCCTTCCTTATTTGACATCAGTGACGTTCCAAATGGGGGGATGCAAGAAAGAAAGTGCATCCCTCTCCTTTTATCCACCCAAATTTGGTCCTGGCACAAGCCTCCCCACCCCCAACATTAAACTAACCCTCGTGCACAGTGTGTGCATCTTAATTTACAACTTACTAGTCTGCATTCCTTCTCTTTCCAAAAATGAGATAAATGTACTATTTTGTGTTTGGGAGATCATTTTGCTGGTACACGGATACACCTAAATTTGTGTGTGTGTGCAATCTTTAGTATGTATTCAAAAAGTGTAAAACTAGCAAATAATTTCAGTGATTTCAGGAATATTATTGCTTAAGTCAAAGCAAACATAAGATACAAATTTAAAACCTAATCCTTTAAAGTATTGAATAAACAAATAAAGATGATTGATACGATAAAATAATGATGTTAATATACAAACATTTGAAGTTTGATCAATATTGCACCATATTTTATAAGCTCTTTGAGGAAAGAGAATAGCCGCACTACTTTTGCCTAACACAATGCCTAGTGCATAGAAAATGTTCATTAAATATTTGTCAACTGAATGAGCAGAATTCCAGATAAGCTTAAGAGTAATCAAGAGCAGGGGTGCCTGAGTGGCATAGTCGATTAAGAATCAGACTTCAGTTCAGGTCATGATCTCACTGTCTCTGAATTCGAGCTCCACCTTGGGCTCGGTGCTGATGACTCAGAGAGGGGATCCTGCCTTAGATTCTGTGTCTCCCTCTTTCTCTCTGTCCCTCCCCCTCTCATGCTCTGTCTCTATCTCTCAAAAATAAACATTTAAAAAATTTAAAAAAGAGTAATCAAGAGTAATCACAACAGGAGCCACTGTATTATCATATAGTGATGGCCACAGGAGATAAGAATAAACATAACTCAGCATGATGTTCTTCAAGAAGTCTTGAGGATTCATGCTTAGAATGACATTCTCATTCGGACTGCTCTGAAAAACCTTAGCATTTCTCTTCGTTACTCATTTGATATTTAAGTGTATTCATTTTTATATCAACAGAAAGAACTTAAAGTTATTTGCATTTTAGTTCACAAAAAATTTTCACATATATTATTGATTAAATTGTTTTCGCAACTTGATGAGACAGGCAGGACATGCTTTCTTATTCTATGACAAAACTAAGGCTCATGGAGGTTAAATGACTTACTCACCTTGAACAAATACTTATTAAGCACTTGTCCTACGCAAGGCTCAGGTGGCTGAAAATTCCACAGGAAGTTCACTGGGCCTTTGGCCTTTCATTTCACAGGGGTGCTGAGGTGTTGACTATGTTTAACTTCTGGATTTGCTTTGAATTGGTATGATCATAATTCTTCTTGATAGTATGTAAAAACTGCAATTAAAATTTTTACTTTTATAGGATTCTTTTAAATGTAGGGAAAAGGCTTTGTATTTTGAGAAAATAGTGTAAATAATGATGGAACCAGTGTCTTAACTCTACATAGGTAAGACTCTTCCTTTTATTCCCTAGATAGGAATCATTAAAGTTTATCAGATACATTTTTTAGACACCACTTGTATGTTTATTACTGTTTCTTTCTTTAATTTGTAGATTCTGTGAGTTATATTGATAGATTTCCTGATTTGGGGCCATGATTAAAATCCTGGAACAAATGCTTTTAGTCAGAATATCTTTCCACACATCTACGTACATTCCATTTGATTGTATCTCACATATAATTTTCATATCTATATTTGTTAGTGAGTCCGATTTATGAATTTATTATTTTATACTCTTTGTAGCATGTTTTACAACTTTGATGTCATAAAATTAATTGAGCAGCCTACCATCTTTACCTACATACTGTAGAATGTAAGCTCTTTAGAATAGGGAACTTATTTCACTTAATATTGCATTGAACAGCCTAAAACAGTGACTGAAATAGACTAAACACTTGCTAAATAATGGTCTAAGGTACAAAGAAAGAAAGGAACAAAGAACAGGAGGAAGAATGAGAGAGGGTCCTGAATTAGCCATGATGTTATCAGTTGCTATTTTTGATAAACAATATTTACACCCCTTCAACCTCTTCTATATTATCTGGTCTACTCAAGTTTTCTAAATCTCTTTTATTTATCTGAGATCTTTATATTAATCTTTTTTTTTTTTTAGATTTAAAAATGTGTTGCCATGGAGTTGCATGTAGTGTTGTTTTACATGCTTCAAATTTATTCTGTTTCTAGAAGTGCTTATGTCTCCTTTCTCATCCATAACCTTGTAGCTTTTCACTTGTTCTCTCTCTTCCCCTCCCTGTTGAATTTAGATGCGAAGATGCTTACATCTTTTGGATTTATCAAAGAACTAGCTTTTATTTTACTTCTTATACTATTTTCATTTTGTTTTCTAGTCCTTTACTTTCAGATTGCATAAGTGAATTCTCTTTTCCTACTATGTTTTGGTAGGTTTTTCTTGTTTCACATTTTTTAAGATAAATGTTAGCTTTCCTTAATTTTATTCTTTCTTTTTAAATCTGAAGTCATTTAAGGTATAGCTTTTGCCATGAATATAGTTTTTGCTCTTTCCCATAAGTTTTGGTATACAGTGTTTGCTGCTTCCCATAAGTATTAGTATGAAATATTTTCATTCTTTCTGGATAGAATGTAATTTTAATTTTGCTTCCCCTTTCAGCCAAAGGTTTTATTAAAAAAATGGTTAATTATTTCAAATAGGACAATATTTTATTTCTTTTTTCTTATTTTATTGGATTATTTCTAGTATGTCATTCATGATCAAAAATTTTTATTGAAGTCTTATTTGCATCCAAATATGTAAATGATTTTTATAACTTTTTATTGAATGTAACAAAATATTCTTTATTCCTAAACTATGAGATTTAACACACCAATTAAATGAAGTTGATTAAATAAATTATTAAATTTCTTTATGTCCTTATTAATATTTTGTCTGCTTCATCTGCTGATTCTAAAAAGTATGTTGAAATATGCCATCATTCATTTTTTACTAGGTCTCTTGAATCTCTAATAATTTTTGCTTTATATCTTTAACTTTTGTGTTGCTTGGTATCTACAGGACTATGATTATTTTTCCTACTTCATAAGTTTTACCTTTTAATACTATGTAATATCTTTTTTCCTGTTTCCAGGATTTTAATTTTAAAGCTAATTTCAGTCTGATATTGCCCTTCCTCCTTTGTTTTTCTATTTGCCCAGTTGTTAGTCTATCCTTTTATTTTCATACTTTATCTATTTACATTTGTGTTTCTGGTAAATAATAAATACCTTAAATCTGAGTTTTGCTCTAGTGTAATATTCTCTGGTCTTTATTGGGAGAATTCAATCTTTTATGTCTGCATAATGATATACTTGATTTCATTCAATACTCCATATGTTATTATTCATTTTAATTTGTTTTAGTTTTCTTATGTTTATTTGAACAATTAAGTTGTTATTAACTTTATTAATTGCTTCTTCTACCATATTACCTCGGATTGTTAGTATAATTTTATTTTTCATTAATGGTTACCTTCTTTTCTTCATAACCATAATTATATGTACATTTATGTAATATTATATGAAAACAAGATCATAACTGGTTTTCTAAAGTCTCTTTAATCTTCTGCATCTCTTTCCCCTCCCAATAAGGCAAGAATTTGCTCACTAGCTTCCCGTAACCCCATCTGCACACCATATGAGATTGCTGGAATGTTTTTGTTTTACTCTTCTTTCTCCCATCTCAGATAATTTAATACTTTTAGTTTCATGCGATTATTAGAATTTATCTTGCAGTGTGCTTTTGTTATTTTAAAAATGCTTTTTTATTCCTCAATGTACAAATTCCCAAAGAGCCTATCATTATTCAGTTATATTTATTTATAAGTCTATTACCAAATTCTTTTCTCATCAACTTTACCTCTTCTTCCATCCCAAGTCTTATGAGTTACAGATTTACTATTTTTTGGTTTGCGTCCTTCCTGAAGTGTTTCCTCAGATGGGGGTAGATGGGTGACATAATCTCTGCAAGTGACATTATTATAAACTGTTAAGAAATAATATCTTGTCTCATATCCAGTCCTTTATTCTAAAGCATCTGTAGATATTATTCCCCATCTTGTAGCTTTGGCATTACACAAAAACATTACTAATATGATTTCTTTTCCTTTGTAAATTACTTGTTTCTGTCTGGACGCATTAAATATTTATTTGTCTTAATCATTGGATTCCAGTAATTTGATAAGGATACATCTAGGTATAAGACTATCTCAGCAGTCTGATCTGGAACTTGATAACCTGTTTAAATCTGCTGGCTCAGGTCTTCTTCAGCTCAGGGAAATTTTCTTCAGTCATGTATGTAATAATCTTCTCTTCCACTTGTCTCCTCCATTTGTTTTTCTCATAAATCTGTTTCCCAAAATGTACATATTTTCCCTGATATTTCTATTGTGTTTTTATTTTTCATTTTCTCCTCTATGACTTAACATATTCTTCCACAGGCTCTCTCTTTCAAGTTACCAACCTGAGCATCTATAATGCTAACTTTCTCTTTTACTTCATCTATTCAATTTTCAAATTTAAAAAGTCATGTGTTTTTAATGCCAGGAATTGCACCGAGTGCTATATTAGAATGTCTTTACATTTGCCTCTCTTTTTATATCTAGTTTTACAAGAAGCAGCTCTGAGGTACCTTGGTGGCTCAGACTCACAGCTGTCAGCCAGTCAGTGAGGAGTCTGCTTCTAATCCTCTGTCTCCCTCTCTCTGTCCCTCCCTGCCTGCACTCTCCCAAAAATTAACAGATTTTTTCAAAAAAGAAGTTCTATTTCTTTAGCAGTTTATTCTGATTTTTTGTTTATTCTGCTGTCTAGCTTACCTTCCCTTTTAACGAAATGTCGTTTCTGTATTTGCTCATTTGGCCAACTTACATGGGAGTGCTCCTGAATGTGCTGGAAGGTGCAACTGTGCAATGGTGGTTCATTGTACATACAGCCAACTGTGCATTGTGCATCCCTCCTGTCTCACTGCTTGATGGGAGAGCTTCTCTGCCCTCATTATCTCCATATCTCAGAGGTAGAGATGAGTAAATATGCAACTGTTCACCTTCTCTTCAGATCCTTAGGGTCAGGGAAACCCTGAACTTGAAGACCTTAGGGTCAAGAAGACTCTTAAGAGGTAAAATGGACTTCTTTCTAGGAAGGGCTATTTCCCGATCCTTGCTTTGTACTTTTGTACTGAGCCCTATACTGCTGACCCAAAGGGGAGAACGTATGGAAACTGTCTTGGCTCACTGCTGCTTATTGGCCTGTAAGAAGTGGCTGAGTTGGAGTCAGGGCCCAGAATGGAAGGATGTAGGATACCTCAAGCCACCATTCTCCCAGAGTTCTCCCTAACTTTCAGTTCAGGGCAGTATTTTTGAAAGCTTGTCAACTCGAACATGTTACTAGCCCTGCCTTTGCCACTAATTGATAATGCAAGTTTGGACTAGTCCCTCTACTCCTTGGGCCTCTGAGCCCACATCACCGAAATAACTAGACCTCTTCCCTTATTCTAATACATCCTCCTTCTTCCAGTGCATTAGTTGGCTCAGTTGTGTAACTGCCATATATTCGAGTGAGAATTGCTATTCCCTGTATCAACTCTGAGTAAGAAAATTATTTTGGAGTAAAACTTGGCAAAACAAGATCTTAAGCTGCCAACAAATTATTCTGCAAGATTTCAAAACATTAAGTTTTTGCATTCACTCTCAGAGTCAATCCAATTTTGCTTAAAGGAACACTATTGTTTGAGTTGAAAAAAAAATCAGACCTAAATTGTGGTTATGCATCTGGCATTTCTAATATAAGTACGAAAGCAATAGATGTGCCTATTTTTTTTTTTTTTTTGCTAAATCACACAGGCTGCAAAAAGTATATACACATATGGAATTTCTTTTCACATTCAGAAAGTTAAACTCAAATTCTGTAAAGACTTGCTCCTTAGAAGTATGAGGGACAAATGCCTAAGAATTTTTACAGTATGACTTTTGTACAGATAGCTTGTCCCTTTTTCTTTTACAGCTTTTCTCTTTGCTTTTTTATTGCTCCTTTTAGGTTATATTTATTTAACAAAATTCAGTTATTGAAGAAGCCACAATCCTAAGTACCAGGTGCACCCTCTATGGAGCATTTTAGTAATCTCTTTGACTCCTGTATGTACTCGGCCTGAAGTGTTCTTCCTGTCTACTTCTTGTTCCTATAATTCTAAGGTATAATGGCCTTTCAATTTCTAGTATTGAGTCTTTTGATTCCAGAACTGTGGATGTGGAGCTAGGGGTTTGAAAATTTTAAACTTAGAGTCCACGGACTCCCATAAAAAAATGTGGATGAGTCAGTCAATTCTACAAGCCACTTTAAAGCCTCTTGTATTTATTATAGTTATATGTATAATCTTTTTTCTCCCATCTTGGATTATAAGCAGCTTTAAGGTGGGATCTGTGTCTCTGTCATCTGCGATCTCCTAAAGGAGATCTCCGTACAATAGATGTTTATTAGTTTGCATCAAAATTGTTTGTGTTACTAAATATTTTTTCTCTTTACTCTCTTGCTAATTCTTAATTATACATTTCAGTACACACAAACTAAGGTTAAATTCACCCCAACCTGATTAAAGTTAATTAGACTAGGCTGTATTTCTGTGATGCCCATTCAGAAGAGTTAATGCCAGAATGCAAAGATCATGGAAGCTAGGAGCTGCCGTTCCACAACTGCAGTTTAAAAATGTGTACCATGACCTCCACCTCCACCTTTACTTCATTACTGACTGCTCACACACGGTGTTAACCTTTGTCCACTGAAGAGTGAGAAACTATACTAGAAATCAAAGACTCAAGCCAAATTATATGATTTTCCTTGATCTGGTATGGACAAGCATTTCTTGATTAGAAAATTTTGAAGTTTCCTTCTTTCCTTCCTCCCTCCCTCCCTTCTTACTTCCTTATCCCCCCACTTCTCTCTTTCTCTCTTTCTCTACTGATGTCCTAGACTGCAGTTTAAGTGATGAATAGATTGGAATCAATTCTATGCACTCTAACTATCCCTGTTCTTGCTTCTGAGCCATTGTGCTGGAGTGGCAAATGAAAGATTAAGGGTAACTCTCTGAGGGCGGCTGAAATACACATCAATCTGTTGCCAATGCAGGATAATATGAATGATTTAAAGCCTGGCAGCCAAAGATCAGAGCATATTGTTTTTCTGGAGGAAGGGTCATCTTGAGGAAAAGGAACAATAACAACTATTTTGTTCTCATCTGTGGCTGTCTCACAGCCTCTCACTCCTTAATCCATTACACACAAACAACAGACACATGCACACACACATACACACACACACACAGAAAAATATGGGATCTTAAAAATTATAGTAAGCTGTTGATTATCAGATTACTGAAAAATGGCAACATACACTATTTCATGATGGCCAGACTAGGAGAGGTTTGGCAAGAAAGGCTTTGTTCTTAATCCCAGGAAGTTGAAATCCTGCAAAATCCCCTGCCTCTTTCATTCCTGCTGTTTGCTGTTGCAGAAGAGATTTCCTCCTAGCCTTTTCCCTGTGCAACTCATAGCAATTATGGAGGATTCACTGGGTCTGTTACCAGCAGGAATGTTATCCAAATTGGTGAGTGAGCACTCAGGGAAAGGAATTTCCTGGGGATTTTCAGAAGTGGTCATTGAATTTGTTTTTGTTTTTATTGTTGTTTCTCTTGAGGAAAGAAAGAAAATACCAACCCTTGGAAAAGATGAGGAGGTGGAGATCTGCCCCTCTTGTCTCCTCCCCTTTGCTGACTTTGGAGCATTTGATAGATCACCACTGAAAGTGTGAAAAAAGTGGGAAAAGCAATGTAGGTGTCCAGTTATTGTGGAAACAAAACACAAGTTAATTTTCTGGAGAGGTGTGAGGACTGGAGCACAGGTCCCGTTAAGCTAAGGCAGAAAAAGGAGAAGAAACCTATGGGACAAGACATTTCTTTGTTTAAGCAATCACAAATTAAGCAGAGGATTTTAACTAATTTGTGTTTTATTTATTTTGTTTTGTTTTGTAAGCACATATAGGTATTGGTCTTGGGTTCCACTTCTACATATCTTCAGGTATAGTATTTCTTAGCTTTCTAAGCATCAAAGCTCTAAAAGCTTGTTAAAAGCATAAGCTTTGGAGGCAAAAGACTGGATTTATTTATTTTTATTTTTTTAAGTTTATTTACTCATTTTCAGGGAGAGAGAGAGAGAGAGAGAGAGAGAGAATAAAATAGCAGGAGAGGGACAAAGAGAGGGAAAGAGAGAATCCCAAAGAGGTGATGCACTTTCAGAATAGAGTCTTATGTGGGGCTCAATCTCAGGGACTGTGAGGTCATGACCATGAGATCATGACCTAAGTCAAAATCAAGAGTCAGACACTTAACCAACTGAGCCACCCAGGTGCCCCAAAAGACCTGGGTTTAAATCCCAAGTCTGTCATTAACTATCTGGTTGACCATTGGTCCTAGAGCCATAAATAACTGATTTCAGTCCTGACTCTGCCACCTGCTAGTTCAGTGACCCAAGGCATATTGCTTAAACTTCCTAAGTATCAATTTCCTCATGTGTAAAATGGAGGTAACCACAGTACCTAATAATAGGATTGTGGTAAGGACTTAATTAAATAATGCATAGGCACTTACAGAAGTTTCAGAACTGAGACTTACATACAATAAATGCTCAGTAAGCATTAACATCTTAAAACTCTTTCTATGAGCTTAAGTACACATAAATTCCTGGGGAGAAAATTTACCATCCAGTGTAGTATTTATTCTGAGTGACACTTGGTAGTTGCTATGGCAAGTGAAGTGTGATACCTCCTCCATGCCCTAAGGCACATGCATGTGTATAAATACCCATACCCACACACGCACAGACATATCCCAGAAATTTGAACCTTTATAGCAGAGATGCTAATACATGGATTACACCTGTGAGTAATAGGCCATGGTGGTGATTTCAGCAATTGAACCTAAACTGAATTGAAACTATTTCCTAAAATTCTAAACTAGAGTATTAAATATTGTCTTAGATGCCTTCTCTCACTAAGCATGTGTATTGAAGAAGTCATATAATCCTGTTTTAATATTCTGTCAAATTTTGGCAGCTTCCTGTCAAAACAAACACTAATTAATAGATGACATTTGATCCCCCTCATTATGATTCTTGGAAGCCAAACTGTGGGGCAATTTACCTATGTTTGAAAAAGAAAGAATAAAAGAAACTCTTGAAGACTTCTCTTTTTCAAATACCTTGGCAAACCATTTAAATTAGGCTTTAATCACTAATGATGATATTTCTGTTCAGGCATAATGAAGTATGTTTGTACATATGTGAGGCCCCAGGAGCCAAGAACTCTCAGACAACATTGAATCTCTGGTCAGACCTTACCAGGAAACCACACAATCCTCATGGGCCACTGGGAATAGCTTTAGATTTTCACAGATGTGACTGCTTCAGAATGGTGAACTTTTGCAGTTCATATAATCAATCCCAGCCAATTCTCCTTGTCCTCCTTTATTCCCCGAAAGGGAATATACTTGTAAAAATCAGAATTATCTAAACAAGAGCAGGAAGAAATGGTAGCACAGAGAGGGGACACAGGATCAGAGAAGAGAGTGAATAAAAGAGAACAGGAAGCCATATTGCGATGGTTTATAACTGCTTTCTATTAAATGTGTCAGTGATCGAAAAGTCTCTTTGATTAATATTATAGTTTCTATTCATTTCTTGTGAATACAGCTAGCAACAGATGCTCATTGATGCCCATTTCAGGCTGGCATACGACCCCTCTTTGTTAGAATCTAATATATGAAGACAATGGTACTTAGCGTAGAAGTTATTTAGCGAGTAATTTTATTACCCAAAACAGTGTCAGCTTTTCAACTGTGATTTCAAAGGATCAACTAGTTGCTGTGGGTAATTGATAAAAACACAAAGTTTGAGTTTTAAGATTTGTTTATAACACTCTATGGAAGGAATGGCTGAACTATGGATAGAGGAGGAAACATGAGCTCTGAAAGAAAAAGCCACAGAGATGTTTTATAGTTTACTTTCATAGTAGACTCAAGATTGCTCAATGGCATGCCTTGGGGAATTAAACTCCTGAAGGCTAACTTAGCACATATGCACTTTAAAAAAATAAATTTATTTTTTGAGAGAGATAGGGAGCACAAGTAGGGGAAGGGAAAGGAGAGAGAGGGAGAGAGAATCCTGAGAAGGCTCCATGCTGTCTGCACAGAGACCCACATGGGGCTCAAACTCATGAACCGTGAGATCATGACCTGAGTTGAAGTCAGATGCTTAACTGACTGAGCCACACAGGTGCCCCAGTACATATGGACTTTTTAATCCATACATACAATTATAACTCTAACAACTCGAGTGGCGGATGAGGAGTTATGCCACACAGATTTCCCTTCAAGGTGAGACTCATTGCTCAGTTGTAGGGAGTTTGGTCAATTAGCAGCCTCCAGCTGTCAACTCCTTCAGGGTGGATCTCAGCTGCAAAGATCCTCCCCATCCGAGGTCATAACCTACACTTGGTGATTGAGTGAGCATAGACATGTGTGTGTGTGTGTGTGTGTGTGTGTGTGTGTGTGTGTGTATGCACACACACTGGGGGAAGGGAGAGTATAAAGATCATTTATTTTGGTCCAAAATGCATAAAACCATCTCTGACAAGCAATATCTGTTCCAGAGGACCCCCACCCTCTCCTTGGCTTAGGTTGGCTCGGGCTTTTTGGAGCTGCATGGCAGTTCCGTGTATATCTCTGCCCGACTGTTCTTCTACCTTCTAACTTTCACAGGTGTTGATCACTAATAAACACCTTGTGCCCCAACTCCATGTCAGTATCTGCTTCTGGAGATCCCAGTGTGCAACTAAACATGGTTGTAATTCCTCACTAGAACATTGGTTTTCATTTTCTTCTTTTCAGAATCGAAAGAGCCCTTAGGGCTCTATGGTACATAGTTTGAAGCCACTTCACTAATATCAGGAGTAGAAGTAATATGAAATTCGCAAATGTTTCACTGGTAATTGATGTTACTTTAGCGAGGGCAGGGTTAGTCTATGCAGGATTAAGTGAGGTCTTGTAAATTAATCTTTTGATTTCTTGAGGAATTACAGTGGAATATGGACCTAAGAATGGAAATACTGGGTGAACAACTTAATCCCTGACTTCAAGAGGAGCACAGCCTAGGAAAGGTTAAGAGACTAGGCAAAGTTATCTCTGACAAAAGAAAAAAAAAGTAAGAAGAATATAGGATTGGGAGAAACAGAGTGGACAGAATACAGATAGATTTTGTGGAGGACAGATGGGGAAGAAAGAGGAAAAAAATGAAGTCACACAAGTTTAGCATCCAAAGGCATTAGATACTTCATCAGAGGAGAAATTTTTTCTCTTGATCCAATTTCATATTAATGTTTTGAGACTAGGCTATATTTCTAAGAAAACTCATTAAAACTGCATATAAACATGGGTAAAATAGGGGCGCCTGGGTGGCTCAGTCAGTTCAGCATTTGACAATTGATTTGGGCTCAGATCATGGTCTCATGGCTTGTGGGTTCAAACCCTGCTTCGGGTTCTGCCCTGGCAGTGCAGAGCCAGCTTGGGATTCTCTTTCCCCCTCTCTCTGCCCCTTCTCTGCGCTCTCTCTCCCTCTTTGTAGTACTATCTCAAAAATGAATAAAGAAACTTTAAAAAATGAGTAAAATAGGGAAAAAGAGGAAAATAAGGACACTGTTCACTCTCCTTAGAGGGTTTGTGGTGATTTTTCCATTTAATTCAGAATGGCATCATTTTACTGTGTCTCCTCACTTACTACCTCTTCTTTAGGCTCCCCTCACTTTTTTAAACCTTACTCAGCATGGATTCCATTCTTCCACCCAAATGTGTAAGCATTCCTTCTGTTCAGGAGAACAGCCCTTTACATTTTGTCCCTTCAGTACAGGCAGATGGGAGCAGAGCGGCCAAACCAGTGCAGTCAGAAATTTGGATGAAATCCAGTTAACTGCTGGGGTCCTTATATTGTATTGAAGTGAATGCTAGCCAATGTCACATTAGAATATATACAAATTCAGTGCAAACATGAGAGTATATCAGAGGAAGAGAACCAGTGAAACTGAAGTACTGATGAATGTTTCATAAGTGAATTGGTTCCACAGAATTTAATTTAAATTAAATCTGAAGGAAAGTAGCTTAAGTAATAAATATAGAGAAAAGAGACAGAAGAGGCTAGGAAGATGACGAACTTAGACAAAAAAATAGACTGGGAAAACATTAAGAGTTATTAATGAATAAAAAGATAGGAAAAACAAGACAGCTGATAGACAACTCCTTTTATTGCTAAAGACTTTAATTTTTAGTGTACTTTAACCTATTTTCTCATTTGTTATCTTACAATATCGTATGCAAACTGGAGGAGAAGTAATTTTGTCATCATTTTAAAATGAGGATAGTGAAGTTTGGAGAGGATTAAAAAATCAATTTTTATAAATTGCACCACTAGTTAGTGAAAACGCTGGATCCATGTCCCATTCTCTTGATTCTGAGCCTAAGATCTTTTCTCATTAGACCTTGATTAATGTCTTCTGGGACTTAGGAAAGTGAACACTGAGATGCCAGGTCCCCCATTCTTTATACAACCCAAGGAAAAGTTGAAAGAAAAGAAAGAACTTTGTCCTTAGGAACAAGCCATCTGTTACAGAGTAGAGCAAAACAGCCAGGCATTTGTGAGCCTCACATCAGTTCTGCCAGGGTCTGGCTGGGCAGCCTCTGTTGCAAGCTGTTTAATCTCTAATTCCTGTAAATCAGAAACCATATCAACTGGTTGATAAAGAGTTTGGAGAAGTCTAGGGCAAAGTAAGTGCAAACAGAAAACACCAGGTTAGCTTTAGCCAAAACAACCTCTGTAAATTCTTTCTCTTTCTGGGGCAGATAAGATTCTTTGAGCTTTACCATTAGCCCAATGCCTATATTAACAAGAAAAGTAATCATAATTTTTGGGCCGTGATATATAGATTTTTTTTCCAGTTAACAAGGATGGTCATTTTCATCTCAAAAAATGCATATTAAAATCAGGGCTTGTTCTTATTTGTGTTTGCCTCACATTTTATTAATCCCTTATAATGTATCATTGATCACATCAAGGATGATAATGCATCTCTTTTATTTCCTTCTCTTTTTAACTCTGGGCTTATCTATTTTTTTTTTATTTTGAATTGCGGAGGGGAAAGTTATGAAAATACTGCTTTGAAATTATTAGAAAGATCATTTTTGGAAGCTTTGTATTTTGCCACAATAGCAGAACTCAAATAGCTTTGTGATAAACAGATATGATGTGCTTTCTAAAGTGGCATGCAAAATTGCACCCATGAGTGCCAGGTATGGCCCTGCCACACAAACTTTGGAGATGCTGTTCCCTTTGCTTGAACACCCTCACTTATAGATATTTATCTCTCTTGTTCCCTCAACTCCTTCAAGGTTTTACTCAAATCACACATCGTAGTTAAGTTCGCTAACTACCCACTTTGAGATTCCAATTTCCCCTAGTATACTATACTCTCTTTTTACACTTAATTTTTCCCAAAGAAATCATTGACTTCTAACATCCTCTATAATTTACTTCTAAGCTAGAGGCAATCAACTGCAGTGATTGAGAACACGGACTCTGCAGGTAGTCTATCTGGGTTCAACTTCTTACATATTTTAGCGTCTCTTGCTAGCTCTAAAATCGTGGACAAACTACTAAACGTTATCTGTAAAATGGGGATGGGAAATAACAGTAACTGTCTCATCAGACTATTTTAGAGATTAGATCAATGCCTGGCACATAGCAAGCACCACACAAATGTAAGCAACTAAGCACTTATTTCTGCCATTCAAATGTATATTCCATGAGGTGGCTGATTTTGTCTCTTTTGTCACTGATGTATCCTCAGTCCCTAGAATAGTTTCTGGCACATAGTTAGTGCTCAACAAATATTTATTGAACAAATGAATAAAAGAAGGAAAAATGCATTGAGATGCAGTCTATCCTTTTGTATACAGGAATGAGAGTCTACAGTTAAATTGTATTTGGCTGCACCCAAAGACAAGCTTGGTTAGTTTTAATTTCTTACCGCTCCTTCCTCAAATTTTTACATTTGAAGACTTTCAGTGTGTACACGGTAAAGAATCGACATATTTAACTTTTGCCTCTTCCTCCAGATGTTCTTGTATTCAGGTTCGTAAGGGGAAAAAAAAAGTTATATGGGGCGAAAGTTTCAGAATCTGTAACTCCCATAATTTTCTCAAGCACAGAAAACCCTTCTTGATATTAGTGTACCTGAGAAAACTACTCATCAGTGGGAGCATAGCTTCACCAAGAAAGAGAAGGGTGTAAGGGTTGTCTGAGCAGGAACAGGGTGAAGAAATCAGAACAGAAGGGACAGAAAAGCATTCAAGCTGGAAGTTAAACAAGGGGAATAAGGCAAGTGCCTAGTGGACAGAACTGGTGTCACGAGATAATATTCTGATATATTAATCAGTGTGTTTCTCCTCCCCAGGCTCCTTCTCTGAGATATTACCAAAGAAAACACCAAAAGAAAAAAATAGAGGAGTCAAAGCGCAACTTTTGAGTATCAAAATAAACTTTTAAATATTGTGGTAGAGAGTAGTATGAGAGAAAAAGAGGTATGAATTTCAAAAGCCTTAGTTTTGCTTTCCAAAACTCATAGCCCTGAGGGACACAGGCCATAGAGTTTATACACTAAGCAATATATGGGAAAGAATACCAAATCAACGAGAGCTAGTTTTTCTCATCTTTTCTTGCCCCCGCCCCAGAAAGTTTAATTTTCTCCAGGCTGCAAGAGACAGTTAAACGAGGGAAAAGCAAGATTTTATACACTTGGATGTCCATAAGAAGGTATGCTGCTCTCTTCTCTCCAGCTAAGACCAGGGGCCAGAACTTTAGAAACCCAGAGAAATATAGAAGGTCTGATGGTAGCATTAATGGGTGCATTGCTTGCTAATTGGACTTGGAAGAGGCAGGTAGCCTTGACTGTCTCCTCTGTCCCATGAAGAACAGTCATGAGAGGATTACACAGACTCTCATTCAGTATTAAGTAAGCTTATGAAGATACTGTGTGCTAGGCATAGTGTGAGGAAACTCAGAACTTTTGCCTATGCCTGAAAGTACTGTAAATTTAGCCTGAGGAGTAGTCTCATGACTTACAGTCCAAAGAAGGAAATGTATTATTTATATCTTTTATTTTCTGTATTCTGATGCTTTGACATCAGGGGTCATGCTCACCCTGGAGGGACTGTCCCTTCCAGAGTTAGCCAATTTCTAAAGATAGGAAACAACTTGCAGTCTAAAGAACCAGTTTTAAATACAAATTAACCATCCCAGAGCCCATACTCCCAACCCCTTCCTTTATTGAATCTTCACACTCCAGGCCACTATCTCCTTACACTAATCACTCCAGAGCCAGGTACTAGCCAACTTAAGTCCCAGAACACACTGAAGTTATTCAAACTAGCCAATCCTAAGCCTGTTTAACCTACCTTGACTACCTCTTCCTACAGAAACCACAGTAAAGTCTATTGCCGTGGTTTCTACCTTCCTTTGCCTCCTGAAGACCCTGATGCTTCCTCAGGTGGCAGTCCATGGCACATAGATGCACTTCCCTCTTGGAATCTGTGAGCATAACAATCTTTATAATGACAGTCACCTCTGGATCTGTTGGCCTTACTCTATCTATATAAAAATGTAACCTATATTAAAACAAGGAGTGTATTATAGATCAACAAACAGAAACCAGAAGGAATTTTAAGGTCAGTGGACACATGAAGACTGGGAATTAGCCACTTCCTATTTGATGTATGTCACTGTGGGGGCCTTCCAAAATTGAACCATAACTTGGGAAAAAAAGGAAGCATCATGAGTTGATGGATAAAGCCCTAAAATCAATGAGGTAATCTTGCATTTATTATGAATAAGCTGAGATAAACCTGAATTGGCTGAGATTTAGTTTTTACCACCCACAACAATGTAGGTCTGAAATGGAAATTAGTTTATTATAGAAAAGTAAAGAAAGTTATATTTCCAGTGCTTATGAGCTTATAAACTATAATTTGGGTACTGAAATGGATAAAAGAAAGATTTGGGATAGAAGAATGCAGTTCACTGATGAAGTTGGCAAACTATGGCCCATGGGTCAAGTACAACCCTGTTTTTGTAAATAAAGTTTTGTTGGGACAGAGGTACATTCATTCATATATGTGTTTTCTGTGGTTGATTCTATCTACAAAGGCAGATTTGAGTAGTTGTGACAGAGACTGTATGTCCCACAAAGCCTCAAATATTTACTATTTGGCCGGTTACAAAAAAAGTTTACTTTGGCATTTTTATTTTTGAGAGACATAGAGTGAGCAAAGGAAGAGCAGAGAGAGAGGGAGGTACAGAATCTGAAGCAGGCTCCAGGCTCCGAGCCGTCAGCACAGAGCCTGACGCAGGGCTCGAACTCACAGAGCGTGAGATCATGACCTGAGCTGAAGTCGGCCGCTTAACTGACTGAGCCACCCAGGTGCCCCTGAACTAGAGTACAATATCAGCAAAGGCCAAATTAATCTCGTGATTGCACTTTACTGACATACGATTATTTAAAATTTTCTCATTGAGAATAAACTTGACCTCAAAACTTGGGGTGGGTGGCCCATTTCAGAGGTTATGAGGAATGTGAGAAATAAGGACAACGAAAAGGTGGCACATTGTTACAGTTGCCCTCAGAGCTCCTCATGTAATCCTTTTAATGTGTTGGGTGTCTGTTTACACTTGATGATTTGATTTTATATCTGGAAAGTACATGTTTTAAGTTCCCTCTGGGCAGCACTATCTGCGAATGAAAGTGGTTGTAGCAATTGTATAATCGTATCCCCTGAGTTCCAGTTCTCCAAGGATAAGAATGCAGAATGGGGAATCAGGTAGTGTAGGTCTTAGTTTTGATTTGGTCACACATTCTGAGTGATTTTGTTCAGGTCATCTAAACTGGTAGGATTCTTAAGGGGTGATAATTCATCTCTGTATCTCAGAGAACATTTGTCTGTATCTGGAGACATTTTTGGTTTTGACTACTGGATGGGGGCTGGTATAAATAGGGTATAGGTGGGTGATACGATAGGCAGATGGAGGCCAAAGATGCTGCTAGACATCCTACAGGGCACAGGATAGCTCCACACAATGAAGTCTTATTGTGAATCAGGATCTCAAAGTGATATTAGCACTTCCATGTTTATTGAAGCACTATTCACAATAGCCACGGTATGGATACAGTTTATATGTCCATTGATGGAAGAATGAATTTTAAAATGTGGCATATGTATACAATAGAATATTATTCTTCCTGAAAAAATAAGGAAATATCTTAATATATGACTGCATGGATGAACCTTGAGGACATAACTGAAATAAGCCAGTCAAAGAAGGACGAGAGAGACAGAGAAAGAGAGAGAGAGAATGAGTGCAGAGGAGAGGCAGAGCGAGAGGGAGAAAGAAAGAATCCCAAGCTGGCTTCACATTGTCATTGCAGAGCCTGATGTAGGTCTCAAACTCATGAACTGTGAGTTCATGACCTGAGCTGAAATCAGGAGTCAGACATTTAACCACCAGAGCCACCCAGGCCCCCAATGTATGATTCCACTTATAAGCGATATCAAAAATAATCGAACTCACAGAAGCAAAGAATAGAGTAATTCTTATCAGGTGCTAGGAAAAGAGAGAAGAAAGGGGGAGTTGCTAATCCACATGTATAAAATTTCAATTATGCAAGACGCATGAGTTCCAGATCTGTTGTACAAAAGATCCATTGTTCCTACACATAACAAGACTGTATTGTACACTTCAAAATCTGTTAAAAAGGTAGATCTTATGTTAAGTGTGCTGACCACAATAAATTTTTTTAAAAAAATTGTTTAGCTTAAAATGCCAATGGTACTAAATTTGAGAAAGCCTGATTTAGACTTTTGGAGTTCAATTTCCGTAAGCTATATATGTGTTTCACTTTGCACAAGTTTTTCCAAGATAAAATGAGACCAATATGTAAAAGATCCCATGTAATAGATGTTATTCTCAGTTTCATTAGAAATACTAATTTACTACAATAATATTTACTGTAAAACACTAAGTATTCCTGTCATCTTATTCAATAGGCCACACTGATCTTTTTCAGATTATTCCATTTTACTGAATCTAGTCTTACTACTGAAATTAATCATGCCCTAACCTGGCTCAGGGAACATTCTTCTGCTTTAGCATTTACCACATTACATTAGTAATGCATCTCCTTATGTATACTATCTTACTCCTTGAAAGTCTGGATTATACCTCACTTCCATGGTGCTAGTGCAAATTCAAAACTCAATTAAGTGGTAGGAGAGGGTTATTTTAAATATCCAGTTATGAATGGATGTGAATTGTTGAAGCCATTGTATCACTTAGGAATGCTTTCAACTGCACATCCTTCCAGACTTGATTTACACTGGACCTAAGAAAGGGAAGGGTTAATTTCACTCTATAGCAAGAAGTCTGAGATTGGAAGCAGGTGTCAGCACTAACATTTCTTGGTTCTTTGGTTTTCCCTTGAGGCTGGTCTTTTCAGCTCCAGGTGCCTTTGACCATGCTCAAGGTAGAAAGTAGAGATAAGTAAGGAGTGTTGCTTAGGCCGCATCCATACTATAATTTCAATAAACAATAACTTTCTTAGAAGCATCTTTGGTTCAATTCTGCATATATATCATAATCTGGAAGTTGGTTACATACCAACTCTTCTCAGTTAAAAAAAAAAAAAAAAAAAAAAAAAAAAAGCTGTAAAAGGGAATATGTGTACTTCCAGTCTCTGTACTAGAAATTGCAGGGGAGGAAACTGCCGACAGTGGCTTTTGGAAGGTCATCCGCACTACATTTCTTGGGTATTCAGACCTTATAGTACATTTTGAAATAAACCTAATATTCATGGAGCTTGGAATTAAAAGGAAAAGTAAGACATTAAAAGTAGTTATAGATCTGAGAAATAATACTGACATTCTAGTTTGAGATGAGAGCTTCTCTAATTTTATCTTGTCTCTAAATATAAAATGAGTCCCAAAAGGTTTACTATAACATGTAACATGTTTGCCTACATGTTACATAGCAATGTTCCAAGAACAAAGAAATTTCAATTTCATGTTTTAAAAATGTATCAATATTTTTATAGCTTGTTATTTTAAATAAAATTAATAATAAAGAAGGAATAGCAAGACTTTGTTACTTGTGGGGACTCTAGTATATAAATCCTATTCCCATTTGAGAGATAATACCCAATGATATAGTAGTGGGAGTCATAGTCTCTTTCCTTTTCTACAATGAACATAAACAGAAAAGAGTTTCCTTCTCCCTGTGGCTTCATAGCAGGGCACAAGCAGCCACAAAACCTGGTCTCTGCCAGCGGGATTATATCTGCGACTTCGAGTTCCTTAACTGAAGGAAGGATTTATTCGTAGTAGCTGTGAGAGTGACCAGCAGCAGTGAGTCTCTGCAGCACCACACAGCTGTTCTGTTCTTGCCAGACAGTTCCTATAAAAATATCCTTGATGTATATGGTATGCTCTTTCTGAATTGTTTTTCCGTTGTTTAAAATATCCTAGGTTAGTTGGAGGTTTGCAAATAAGAACCCTGACTGATAGCATAACTATTGGTAGAGATATATAGTTATGTTTGCAAACTTAAGGTCAAATAGTTTGTGAAATTAGATGACAAAAACAGGTTTGTATACTATGTTTTTTTCTCCTTGAAAACTAAAGGTAAGATTATTAGTAATAAGTAGAAAAAAAACCCTAGAAGAAAGAAAGGAAACATAAGTAGTCTCCAATCTGGAATTTTGAAATTTGAGGCTTGTATACTATGAATAAAACAGCTCCTCCTGTTCCTGTGAATTCTTTGTACATTTTTTCCTTAATTCTTTATCAAGCAATGGGTTTGTCTATTAGCCGAGACCATACACAAAATATATTTCCTTGGTTCCTTTTATTAAATATTTCCTTTGTGATTACCAGTTGAGAAGTTAACAAGAACTGAATCTCCTGCCTAAGCATAGCAAATACATAAAACCGACAAGAACACATTGATAAAGCCAGTATAGATGAAGCCGGGGCCTCATGAATCAGAGCTAACATACACAACGATAATGGAAATATCTTATCCACATCTGATTTGCTCACACATAGTTATTTAGATAACAAATCACATTCTCCTGGATAGGAAGCCTCAGATTTGATTTCAATCGCATGGTCCAAGTAAATACGAAATGACTGCCAGCCAGGCAGACATACATCTCTGCTATCTTGTCATTGTCATCGGTCCCTGCATTGGCAAAAATGGGAATGAAAAGGCATTTTCTCCCACCTTGTTTAGTACACAATTACATGGTTTAAAGAAGATAAGAATTTCAAATTGTTAGAAAGATGACATTACTCTTGATTCTCTGAGGCCCTAAAGTATTCCCTCTCCCCCTAAATGTAGACACTGCAAAATAGAACCAGTAGGAATGAAAAATCTTAATTGTTTCATGTTCTTTAATTTTGGGCTTAATGGCACAGGCTGTGTGCCACTGAGTAAAATACTCATTTGGAGAAAAAGACTGTAGCGTGACATATTTCTGATGAAGGACAATTTAAACTAATTCTAAGAAAACACGTACATACTGCACATGCCATAAAATAGGCAACACACTTCGAAATCAAATGAGCAATGGGGGTGAGTTATGATTGCCCTGGGAGTCTTGGTTTTACTTTGTCTTGCCTTCGTAGGTTTAAATGATTGCTTTAGAATAGATATTGACAAACGGATATAGTACTGTGGGTAGGCCTCAAGGGTTCAAAGAAATGATATTGCTGTGAAAATACTCAGTTGTCTGAGTAACAGGAAGTGTCCGCTGGTGCGTTTGCTCACTCATTCATTGCCCCGGGCACTGATCTCTGCTAACCCACCTGCCTCACACTAGCACCTGTTTATGTCGTTGGCCCCAAGCAAGCAGTTTTCCATGATGACTTTCAGCTACCTCAGAATTTCGTCTCCCTTTTCTGTTGTAAACTCATCCATTTTGTAAACCTTCCCAGATCACATCCAATCCATTCACATTGTTCCTTTGGGAATGCCTTTGCTAATGATGGCAGTGGGTGGAGGAAAATCCTGCTGCTATTTTATGAATGTGTCTTGATCCTGACTTTTCCAGTTGATGAGAAATTCCTTGAGGACAGAGGTCCATCTCTCCTCCCTTCCCTTGATGACACAGTAGAAATATAGAGAACATAGCCCATCAGGGAAAAGTCATTTCATAAAACAGAACCATTCCTACTTTTGTTTCTAGTTGCCCAGAGTCTTGCCCCGGTTGGTCCCTACTACTTGCTCAGAACTCTCATTCCCTCTATCTCTTTGCCTGTTGACTCCCATACTACAAAAATCTGACAGTTAACAACTTTGGCAGGCATTTTGGACAAATTGCTCCTGGAGGTTTCAAACCGTTAATGGAGAGGGAACTATTTCAAACTAAATCTTATCTGTGATCTTAATAAAGCACTAAGCACAAACTCCAACCGATCTTTAATTGTCTTTATTTGTTTAACACATACGCACAAGAGCTGGGCCCATGTTTGCTTTATTTACCTTTGTATCTCCAAAGTAAGCCTAGAAACAAGTATGTCATAGACCCTGTCCATTCATATATTCAGCAAATACAGTGAGCATCCACTAAGGGCCATTACTGTTCAAGGTGTTAGGAAAACTGTAGTGAACAAAAGATACACATATTCCTGATATCTTGAGCTTAGATTCTGGCTAATAAAAGAGTAAGAGCTAAGACAGCAATACTTACTCTGTGCCTGATACATTTTTAGGTACATTACATATATTTTAGATATTTAATCTCATACTAACCTACAAGTTAGATACTATTAAATATCCCCAGGGGTGAATACCCACTGTGTGGCTCAGTCGGTTAAGCACCGACTTTGGCTCAGGTCATGATTTTGTGGTTTGTGAGTTCAAGCCCCATATCAGGCTCTGTGCTGACAGCTCAGAGTCTGCAACCTGCTTTGGATTCTGTGTTTCCCTTTCTCTCTGCCCTCCCCACTCACGCTTTCTCTCTCTCTCAAAAATAAACATTGAAAAAGTTAAAATAAATAAAATAAATATCCCCAATTTTCAGATGTGAACAGAGGCACTTTGTTGAATAAATAAAAATATAGCAATTATGTATTATGTTTTTTTACCATATAATATATAGCATTATTTTTACTAAGTGACATAACATACATATATATAAATAAATGCAAGGGCATACAATATATGACATGTTATATATAATATATATCATAGATACATTTATGCATGTGTGTATACACACGCATATGCACATATATAGGAGAACACATATTTACACATACACAAATATAACAGTGATAAAAATGAAGCTGCTTTAGTTTAGTGTGTGGTGGTTGAAGCTTTCCCCTCATCCTCACCCACCTCCCCCATGTCCCCTGAGGCACCTCCTTAGAGCTCAGTTTGAAAACCACTCATGTAGCCCTAGCTCTTTACTCCATTTGGAGAGATACTGAGTTTCAGAAAGGGGAAGTGACTTATTTAAGGTCTCATGGCTAATTAAAGGCTGAGCCAAGACCAGAAATCTCTAATTTTCAGACAAAAAACTTAAGCTCAAGATATTGTCATTTACCCACGAGCTTTCTGGCAATAAGTAGTGAAACTAGAATTATATTATTGATTTGCCTGCTTTTTCCTGTGTCATTTCATGAAGGCCCTGACATTCTGGTTAGAACTTTCCTTCACAGATGTGTCTCTTGCCATCCTCAGTGCCAGATTTTATGCTCTGGCCTCATAGCTTGTCATCCCCCAAATAGACTGACAACCTGCTCTCATACAGCCTGCCTCTGTATTTTTCCTCTTTTGTTGCCCATAATGTGCTTCCCTCCATCTCTATATGCCAAACTCCTAGTCATCCTACTAGAACCAGCAGTGGATTTGCTCCCTTATGAAGCCTCTCAGTGGTCTATACCCCAACCCATTACCTTTTCCATGTGTACAGGGCCAGCTTCATGGATATGTGGCTCAAGTGACCTGCATGTGGTTTGATGCATTTTGAAATTCTTAAGAATTAGTGAACAGGGGAGCCTGGGTGGCTTAGTTGGTTAAGCATCTAACTTCAGCTCAGGTCATGGTCTCATGGTTTGTGGGTTTGAGCCCCGTGTCATGCTGTGCTGGCAGCTCATAGCCTGGAGTCTGCTTCAGATTCTGTCTCTCTTTCTCTTTCTCACCCCCTACTCCAGTAGCACTCTCTCTGTCTCCCCCCCAAAAAAAGTAAAAAAAAAAGAAAAAAGACTTCAAGAAAAAAGGTCCTGCATTTTCATTTATACTGGACACTGAAATTTGTGTAGCCAGTCCTGTATGCTGCAGTGTGGATGTCTATTACAATGGGTAACACTTGAAAAATAATCTATTTCCTGTGATGGATTATGAGCCCCTTGAAGTCAGGGACTTGTCCTATTCATTATTGTATCCTCAACACCAACGAACCGCTGATGAAGTCCAAGGCTCAATAATGCCTTCCTCTTCATTCCATACAAATCGAATCTCCTAATTAGGAGAAAGTGCTTGACCTCTAGGAAAGTGCTTAACTCTAGGCAGTCAGAGTATCCACTCCAGGACCTGGGTCATTATCTTCCCAATGTTGAAACTATTAGCACTCAGTCATATTCTAGGAACACATTGAAGGCATATGCCTAATACTCCTGCTTTTATTGCTTCCAAAATAAGTATACTGAAGAGAATAGGAAATGTTTTACTTTCATAGATGAGCTAAGAACATTACAGAGCAACAGGAGCTGTCATCTATTAGGTAAGAGTTCGGTTCAGGGATAAGATTGTGATATGATCACATCAACTCTTTAAACTAGTGACATTCTTAAAGATTATGACTGAGCAAAAGGAACTGCCTTACATGAGGCAGACTTTTCTAAATAAGTCCCCTTTGCCATACAGGTTAGTATGGATACCATGTCATTTTTTTTTCATTGTTTATTAAATAGAGCTTTCATATTCCATTTAGAAACAGAGAGAGGGACTGGAAGAGGTGAACTAGTGTTAGAAAAGGAAACAGATTAGAAGGAAGAGGGATGATGGCAGTGATACTATCACTCGGGCTTCATCAATAATCTCAAGAAGACCTAGACCAGCCAAAATGAGGAGCCCAGTTTGGGTAATTGGAACAATGGCAGGGCCAGCAGCTGGAGGATGAAGCACTTAGCCTCAAGGATCACATCAGCTGAACATCTACACCTCAGCATGATGAGAGCCGCATAGAGACTCTACCTTCAATGTCATCTCCAAACCACTGAACATTTACTCAAAATTCTGATGATGCAGGCCTCATACTAGAGGCTGAGTATGGAGTGTAGGAAAACATAGGCTGTGTAGGTTCAGGGCTGACATTCTGGGTCCAAAGTAGTGCGTTTGAAACCTGGCCTGGCTTGATCAGGTTACTGACAAAAAAATCTTGGGCAAGTCACTTACCCATTCTGTGTGTCAGTTTCCTCATCTGTAAGATCAGATAGTTATATTATTATTACAAAGATTTCTTGTGAAGATTAATTTCAGTTAATATATAAAAGCACTTGGAATAAAAGGCTAGCAACACAGAAGCAATATATCAATATATTTAGCCAGCTGTGACTCGGTATGGAAAATACTATAGAGGACTTTAACATGTGGAGGTTGAAGCTAAATCCTGAAGTCTGGAGGGACACACCATTAACAACAGATTAAATGACCAGCAGGTTTAGCAGCACTGGTTGTGGATCACATAATAATGTCACAAAATAGGTGCTTTAATAGACTTAATTTCCAGAAGCTATTGAATCACACACCTTGTAGTTTTGGAGGGACTTGGCCTATATGCTCTCCAAGCACAATTCTGATCAGAGAGAAGATAGGAGTGAGGGAAAAGCATGAGGAAGGTTGTCTCCAGTTCCTGATTTTGGGTCTATATGGGGAGGGATTTCTCATATTCTCTTATCACTTCATGACTGTTTCTATTTCAATAAATATCAACAGA
The DNA here is from genome assembly GCA_030068075.1 of Paguma larvata. Classification (NCBI taxonomy): domain Eukaryota; kingdom Metazoa; phylum Chordata; class Mammalia; order Carnivora; family Viverridae; genus Paguma; species Paguma larvata. Next base: position 85,958 of record JAINVK010000862.1, on the reverse strand, counting down.
CATCAAAGGTCTAAAACAGAAAGAGGAAGGAACTGTCACTAATAAATTTCCTTAATGACTCCCTAATGTCTACAGCATATATGGCTACACTGTGACAAGAATTGAGCCCTAGAACCAGCTTGGACTCCACACTGATATGGCAAGGGATCACTTGGTTGGGCTGGTTTCCTCCAAAGGACAAGATATGTGGCCAGTAGACAGGGCACTATTGCCCGATCATGAAAATGTTTCTGTTGTTTATGAGTTAATCTGAGCTGTTCACGAGTGAAAACGCTATTGGTCCTCTGAGTCTAGTTTTTCTTTCTCATCTCTTCTCTCCTTTTCAAGACAGCCAGCTTTCCAATGAAATTCACAGCCTAGATAAGACCGTTGCTGCACGGGTAAGATAGCAGACATCAAGGCTCACGGACGATGTAAGTTATGACCAAATCAAAATCACCGCTCTGTGTCCTGTCGGACAGAGATATGACATTTTTATTAATGTTTGGTAAGTTTCTCAATTAGTGATTGATGAACTAAGCCTCATCTTCATAGTGAGGTGATGTAATTTTCCTATTTGGATAATGTTTGCATTGTAAATCTTTTAGAGGGCAGGAATGCTACATTCTTGCCATGTAATAATATCTCAAAGTGGGACTATAGTGGAAAGAAGATTTTTAAAAAAAAATAGAGTCTGGGAAATGGTGCATTTCATATAAAAATAGTGCAGATCCACATAAAATTTTGAAACACATTGGGTGGGAACCTGTCAGATAACTAGTTACTGAAGGAGTGGGAAGTGAATACCTTTAAAAGGTATTTGGGCCCTTTTAAGCCCTCCGGGTTCCTTGTGTCTAGGCATGGTTATACCATGGTAAATAAGGTGTTAGGGAGCCCTGAACTTTTAGACTATAAACACCTTGTAGATAATTAGATGTCCTTTCTCTCTAAAGCCTCATTTCCATAGCCTAGCTATGAAAATAGATTTCATTTTATTAATTTTGTCATAAATAAAATCTTTTCATATAATGGCAACTTTAAAATTCAAAAGTGTTCATTTTAGCCACTTAATTGTCATTTTAAACCAGTTTTGATGGGTCAGAATCCCAAGCAGGGGGATCACTATTAGGAAAATATTTTTTTCAAATTTCTTTAACAAGAAATGGATCCAATTTTAACTTAAGTCTGAAAAAAATCATTTTCTATTTGCCTTGATTAAATTTTTCTTTAACTTGAGTCTTAAAAATAACATTTACACTGCTGGGCTTGCAAACATTTTCTAGATGTTCTTGGTAACATTTATATATATAATTCCACTGCTTGTACAGCCACAGAAGTGATCTGTTTTTCCTTTGGGCTTTCTCCCCACTTTAGCCTCAGCCAAAAATGAAGTGCTAATCCCACATTTGGGGCAGACATTTTGCCTGTTTCTAAAAACCTCAACCACTAGCTAGCATTATCAGAGAGCTTTTAAAATGTCTGTACAGGCACAGGCTAGGTAGTGGGAAATGGATCATGAAAAATCTAGGAACGCCAATGGTTATTTTCCTCTCTATGTTGGAAAGTGCACATCCTCTAAAGCACAAATGAGGAAGGTCACTTTTCTCAGCACTCTACCAGCATCATGTAAACATTTGTTTGTCACTACCTAAATGTAGAAACAAACAAATGAACAAACAAACAAACAAACCCCCTGAATGTGTGTGTTTCCAGCAAAATGTAGCTGCTCTAATCCATATTGCCTTGGGTCAAGGGCACTCTTTCTGTACCACATTCCACCCTTTCCTCATGGAGTTCACAAATTGGGTTTTCAAATATAAGAAAATTTCTGCACAATGGAAAGTGAAGTTCAAGTCTTATAGAAAATAACCTAAGACCACCCAAATGATAACAGAGGGTATTAATTCAGAACTCTAAAGCAAGTAGTCAGCTGCTACCACTTGTGTTTGGCAAAGAATCAAAGGCAGGCAAGAAAGTTAGAAGGCTTAATAGCAAAAACAAACAAACAAACAAAAACAAACAAACAAACAAAAAAAACAGAAGGCATCAGGTATGCTCTTATTGGAGTTTCTTGGCATATAAACCTGGAGGCAGCTAACTAGAAGCAGTCATGTGATTGATTGGGAAGAATATTTGACTTTCTCTGGTTGGTCCTGGGTTGGAAGGATTAGATGGAGGAGGGAGAGGAAAGTATACAGTCATTGATCAGGTTCTGATCATTCCAAAACAATTGCTATAGTAGATGTTATAGGTTGATTTCCTGGGCATCTTATGTAGATCAGAGTTTATTGTAATACATGGTCTGGCCATTGTCCATCCATATATTCAATATGTCGGTCTATATATGGGAAAGACTCATCTACCAGTGAAGATTTAGAACTGCTTCATCCAGTATGGTAGCCATTGGACTTGTATGGCTATTGAGCATTTGAAATATAGCCAATCTGGGGTTCCTGAGTGGCTCAGTCAGTTGAGCATCTCACTTCAGCTCAGATCATGATCTCACAGTTTGTGGGTTTGAGCCCCACATTGGGCTCTGGGCTGATAGCTCAGAGCCTGGAGTCTGCTTCAGAGTCTATGTCTCCCTCTCTCTCTGCTCCTCCCTTGCTCATGCTCTATCTCTCTGTCTCTCAAAACTAAACATTAAATAAAATAAAGAAATATAGCTAATCTGAAATAAAATGTGTTCTAAACATACGATACCCACTGAATTTCAAAGCCTCTATATTAAAAAGAAAGAAAAAGCCTCTATATATAAAAAAAAGAAAAAGAACTCAATAATGATGTTTTTAATATTGAGTATATGTTAAATGACAATATTGGGGATATATTAAGTTAAATAGAATATATTATTAAGATTAAATTCACCTTTTTTTTGTTTTTACTACTTTTTTAATGTGGCTAGGAAATCATTTTAAATTTCATATGTGGGTCACATTTGTGGCTTGCATTGTATTCCTCTTGGACAGCACTGGAATAGAGGATTGACATATTAAAGTCTCAGGGGTGAGGGTGACGTTTTTCCCAGGAAATCCTTTACAAATCATCACATATTGTATATTTTCCATAACCAGGGAAGAACAACTCATAGTTAGAAGTCACATTTTTGGACTCAGGAGATGAGCAAAAAAGACTTATCTATTAAAAATATTACTATTTAAAAATCTCATAAGGCCTGGCTATATATATCTATATAGAAAACCATAGGATTGGCTCTATATATCTTTGGAGAGAGACTGCACACATTATTTTAGGAAATCCTTTTAACGTACCCTTTGATTATATAAATGTCAGATAACAGAAGAGGGGAATTGAATGGAGGAATTCTTAATGACATTAAAAACTAAAAGAGTTGCTTACCAAGTTGGTGAGATAATTGTGGTATTAAATTTTTCTCTTCTCTAGAGAAAGAAGCTAGCAGCCAAACATGAGAAGAAGAGCCTGGGATTCATCAAAGACATAGCTGAACACAGTGTCCATATTTCTATATGGCAGCTGGCTAAGTGCTGAGGAGGAAGCTATCTCTAGAGGACCTTAAGGTGGCACTTGAGAAGTAAGTCTAATAACCAGTTTTAAGCTCTTTTCTCTTTTTGCATTGGAATTCCTTTTTTAAATATTCTCAATTCCTGGAGCAAATCGCGGCATTGGGACTGGGATTGACACATATTCAGGGAATGAAAGGAAAGACTTGTAGGGAAGGAAAAATTATTTTTCCTCAACTCTTCTTGGTTCTTTGCTGAGAGCCCTTCCTCCCACCTTCTGTAATAATATAGATTAACAGAAGAAAAACAACCAGAAGTTTAATAATATGTATAACTTCTGTTTACATAGGAAAGACCCAGGAAAACTAACTCTGAAATAGCCCAAGCTGCCACCTTTAATACAATTTCCAGCTAAAGACAAAAGAAGATGTTGGGTGTGGGAGAGCCAGTTATGGGAAGTTATCCAGCAAATCATAGTAGAAGTATAGTCGTTATGCTGATTTAAGTCCTTAAGTTCCCCGTTGATCAGAGTTTCTGGAGTTCTTCCTGGTACAGAAAAAAAGACACATTAAAAATAAAGATTTCCCTTATAAATGCAAATGTCTCTTACAAAAGGGTATTCTACTTGGTTTCAAAGCTTCTCCCCTGTCTACTGGGTTTTATTTGTTTGTTTGTTTGATTGTTTTGTTTTGTGTTTTATATAACTAGCTCAAAATAATCCTTCTCCGAAGAAGCGCATTTTGGGGGTGGTATTTTCTGTTCCCCTTCATACTGCATACACATTTTAGGTGGATAAAACACATTCATCAAACCCTTTACTTTCATTCAGGTCCTTTGTAGTGTGTTTGTTTAAAAACAAGTATTTAAAAGAAGACACCCAATTTTATTACCACAAAACTATTATCCACTACTGTCTTCCATGAATCTTTTTCTACTGGCTCAAGAATGCAAAACTGCAGCGTTTCAAAGGGTTCATACTGTTGAATGGGTTGCTATAGATTAAAAATAGCATGGCAGTTTATCTTTGGCTGCTGGAGTATTGGTTTACTTTTCTCATAGAAACAGGCTTTAATTACAGAGCAAAGAATAAACTGGACTTGATTGCTCCTTGGAAAGACTGACATTTCGGTCTCTCCCACAAAATACTTATTGATGTTGATGTAAGGGAAAGAGAAGAGTCAGAATACAAAGGAGCTTTGTGTTGCCAGCAGTTGGGAAAGCATCCTTTGTCTTCCCAACTTAGCAGTTTTGATATGGAAGTCAGTGCAAGAGAATAAATATCAAACACAACATTGTCATTTTCACAATCTCTTTTGTGACTGTACTTTAGAAAACACCCACAGTGAGACAATTGAAGTTTTTGAGCTTCTGGAGGAAAAAGAAAAACTGACCACATCCCAAATTTATGCTTAGGAAAAGATGTTATTTACAACAATTATAGCTGCATTTTCTACACGTGTTGAAAGACAGATAATGATTTAACATCCAAAAGGGAGAGAAAAACCGTTATTCAGAATAATTGGTGACATGTAAACCCCTCTGTGAATGCACTTTGGATTTAATTAAAATGCTTGTGCAGTGGTATATTTCAAAAGAAGAAGTGCTGGGTATTCAGGACTAAAAATGTCAGGAATTCTTTTCCATCCCATGAGGGGTTTCATAACAATTCCTTATAGTACTATTTCTTGTAAGTAGGTAAATAACTGCTATTAGCTAGATAAAGAAGTGATGGCAAAGGATCACATGGAAACAGAAAGTGATCCATCTGAAAACAATTCTTAAGTACACAGGTAAAGGGATAACATTAGGAGCAACCATCAAAGGTGCAGTGCAAATGGAGAGGTTTTTATGAAAACATATACCTAGCTAGAAATACTTTTGGATTCTGGTTGCACACGGCAGCCTCTTAGCTTATTGGCTCTCAAGCCAATACTGTTTTCTGTATTGTCACAGGAAGTCCCAACAAGGTCAAGTGGAGAGAGAGAGGGAGGGAGAGAGAGAGAGAAAGAGAGAGAGAGAGAGAGAAAATATCTTTCATTGATTCCAGAGAATACAAAAGTAGGACATTTTATTTACACATTATTTAACAAAGGAGATAAAAATGAAATCAGACACAATATTTAAGAAAATAAAAAGACAATGTGAAAAATTTCTGAAGTCGACACAATTTCTTAGCATTCCTCAAAAGAGTGTGAAATTAGTAGGAAGATATAAAGACTCCAAAACACAAATTCACTCCTAGTCAGTTTAAACTAGTTCTTGGCACCCTCAACCCCCCATCATTCTCAAGTGTGCAGAAGGAAAGCTTTAAATAACTCAGGAAAATGGCAAAGTAGAATATCAGATTTCAAAACATTTCATTACAGAGCAACCTAAAGGAACAGCATAGAAATCATCATTCTCTAATGGTATTTTCCCCATAGGTCTGTGGCAGCATGGTAGGACACAACACAAAGCAAATGGAACATACATACTCCTGCTTTTTAAATATTGTATCAATTATTACTTCTTTTTTAAATTGTTGTGGGACGCCTGGGTGGCTCAGTCTGTTGAGTATCCGACTTCGGCTCAGGTCGTGATCTCATGGTCTGTGAGTTCGAGCCCTGCGTCGGGCCCTGTGCTGGCAGCTCAGAACCTGGAGCCTGCTTCAGATTCTGTGTCTCCCTCTCTCTGCCCTTCTCCCGCTCACATTCTATCTATCTCTTTCTCTCTCTTGAAAATAAATAAACATTAAAAATTAAAAAAAATTTGTTATACTAAATCAAGTGTTCTTTTATGGTCTGGCAAAATAAAATTCTGAAGATAAATAAAATTACTTTTATAAATAGAAACATAGAAGCAATATCCCATGGTAAAACCCATTTCAATGATGAATTCTTAATAGGAAATTTGATAGTGTTAGAATTATGTTCAACTGGTTTTTAATCTACAAGCTATTCTGGTTATTCAGTGTGAATTCCAGAGATATTATTTATTTAAAGGTAGATTTAAGAGATTGTTGAGATAGTGGGTTCACTGCTTTAGGATAAATAGAGAGAATGGTGATCATCAAATGTAGTATTGATTGCCTAACTTTCCTAGGTCAACTGATCTCAGAAAGTGTGACTCCCAGATTCCATCTGTCATTACCACAGAATTGGGCAGATCAACCTAAACCTCTGTTTCAAGTGGGAAATCCATGAGGTAGTGACAGAACTGTCATTCTGGGAAGGGAACTTGAATTCACACTTTCTGGAATAGCGCCATGGGTCTGAATTCACAGATGCTATGGTACTGTTATGATTACTCAACTCCCTAGGTTACAGTGGCTCAAATTCTGCCACTGGCATCTTAACCTGTGCCCCGACTGTTTTATTTGTAATATTGCCACCTGTGCACTTAGACCAAAACAGAGGGGATGGCTAGAAGCCATAATATTGATGGCCGAGGTCAAAAAAGTCATGAAATTCCATTTGGCTGCCAGTGGAAAGGGTTCTTGTCTCTGAACTCATCTCAAAGCAATAACTACTTTCTCATTAAAGAGTTGTAACCATACCCTTAAAATAAACTCCTTCATACAATAGACTATGCTGCCAGTCACTAGCTTAAGGAATGTGACCTCTTTTAGTCTTTAAGTAGCATTAACCATCTGGGAAGACTCATTTGCTATAATTCCTAAAATTCTGTATATGTAAGTCTGTAACCTAACCAAGAGATTATAGAGGCTTAGATAAGGTATCTGATCAGTTCTGAGCAAATAATTTTTCTCTGATTCAACACTATATGATTTATATAATCATTTCTTTATGATATGTGGTAAATAGTGAAAAATATAAAGGAAGATCAGATTGGGATCTTTATTTTAACTTATGCTATGGTCAGGAAGAGGTCTCTTTCATTTTGAATCTTATGTATGCAGCTTTGAAACATACAAAATTTTAATAAGAGAAAGCATCTTAGAATCTGATCAAAATATGAAACATTTGTGGTTTTTCATATGAGACCTACTAGCAAAATTGGTTCAATTGCAACACATATAATAGGAATAAGGTATTTAACTGAAATTCATGCATTACATTATCTTAGGGCATATACCATAATCCAGCAACAGAGAACGTCAGTGGTAGTAAACATTATAACTACTGAAGTTAAAGGTTTTTGCTTTTTTGTTCCTAAAAAAAAGAAAGAAAGAAAAAATCTTTTTTAAAAGTGTCAGTGTTATGATGGAGGTCTCCTAGAACTTTGGATGGTGTTGATTAAGTCAATTTACCTCATTGGACCTCAACTTCCATATATATAAAGCAAAAGAAATCATCCAGTTGGTCTCTGAGTTTCTTTTTATCACCAAGAGCTCTTGGTTGCAAGATATTCTCAGTTGCCAATTCAGTATCATATTATAAAGAAAATAATAAGCACAGTTAAGATATTAAAGTAATACTAATGCTTTAGCTTCTTGTGACTCGGTCATTGCTTCTGCTGTGGCAGTAGGTACATAGCATTCTGTTTGCGTATCATTAAAAAAATACTAGTTACTACTTCCCATTAACATAAAATTGGAATCTTTAAAGGACATCTATTAAGTATTTATCCTTGGTAAATAAAACAGATTTTGGTATAGGTGCTTTTTTGTTGTCAAAATAGGTATGAAATCTATCTTTGAGTGAAAAGTCAATGGTCTGGGAACTGCTTTTGAATCCACAGGCTAAACTAAAAGATGGTTTTGCTTCAGTGGCACTTAATATCCTGTATTAAAATTTAGATTATTCTGTACTTGGAATGCTTATCAATATATTAAGTGCATGTAAAATCATGCTGTGAATGTGCAAAGATTTCAGCACAGCTTAATTTTTATTTCGCTGCGTGAATTTCTTTTTTTTTTGTTGAAATTCTGTAAACTTTCTAAATTGTCCCTATCTCCTATAGCACAGTTAGCATGTCTTCTTGGGAATAGAAGGGATACCAGACCTATCCCTCCCCTTCAAAGCCAACAAATTTCAAAACCAAAATTAAGTTAGGTAAGGTGTGAACAGTTATGAGGCTGAGATAACTATTGTGTGTTTGCTATAAGAAATAAGTTTAGTGTAGCTAAATGATATACTGGCAAACAGCTAGATTTCTAGAAGTTGCAAGCAAGGTTGCATGTGCAAAGCTTATAAGGGGAAAGAAAATGAATAGACTTTTTTTAATGTTTATTCATTTTTTGAGAGAAAGAGAGACGGGGGGCAAGTGAAGGAGGGGCAGAGAGAGAGGGAGACTGAGAATCCAAAGCAGTCTCCAGACTCTGAGCTGTCAGCACAGAGCCCAACACAAGACTTGAATCCATGAACTGTGAGATCATGACCCAAGCTGAAGTCAGACACTTAACTGACTGAGCCATCCATGCTCCCCTGAATAGGTTTTTAAAATGACACTTTCCATGACCATTTTTGCCCAATTTCATAACCTCACATACCATGGATTTAGGCCAACAAGGACTGAAATTTCTACCTTAAGCAAGCTCCACATATTGGCAGAACTCTTCTTGGGCTCATGTCAAGTCTTTTTGCCTTCTTCCAAAAAGAAAAAAGGGGCGCCTGGGTGGCTTAGTTGGTTAAGAGTCCAACTTCAGCTCACATCATGATCTTACAGTTACTGGGTTTGAGCCCCACTTCAGAGTCTGTGTTGACAGCTCAGAGCCTGGAGCCTTTTTCAGATTCTGTCTCCCTCTTTCTCTGTCGCTCCCCCACTCGCCCTCTGTCTCTCTCTCTCTTAAAAATAAATAAACATTAAATTTTTTAAAATAAAAAAATAAAGAAAAAAAGAAAAAACAACCTATTAACTGTACTTGGAGAATAAATCAGGATCCAATTACATAGTTTAGTTTGCAAAGTAATTTGTGAATTTCCCAACATTTTTAAAAGGACACGTATTGAAATGCTGAAGCTGCCCTTGGTGGAGCTTTTAGGCCTGTTTTGAGACACGCAGATGCAGAGAGAAAATATGTAAAATAATGGAAGCATTTCCACAATGTTTAGTGATATTTGCTCTTAGAATTCTATTAATTTAAGAGAATGACTTGCAACTGTTACTGCATTAAGAACTTGGCAAGCCCCAGAGTGTAATTATTTCTGCTACAGCACTGACATACACAAAAGAAAAGAAGCCATTCATGGAATATGTATATGTATTTATGGCTGTCCTTATTTATATTGTTGTGATTTATAGTTCTGAGAAATTCGCCTCCTTTCTTTCTCCATGCTGAAGAAGGAAGTATATACACTTGGCATGGCATTTCTGACAATTGGTATTCCCCTGAAAACCTAGCCTAACTAACCAGGAGATGCTGATTCCTAGTAAAGCTGTTAATGAATCCTTAGTATCTGCCTTATGGATATCCCAAAGATTAGCTTTTTCTTGGCAGTATTCATCAGTGTTTTCTTGATGGCTTGGCAGGACAATTCTTCATTGTTTGAGACTGACCCGAGCATTGCAGATGCTTCCCCTCTCTCACTCTATACACACTAAATCCCAAGAGCCATTATGACTACCCAACACATACCATATCTAAACAATTCTTAGAGATATGTTTTAAGACCACTTCAAATAGATGAAACTTCAAGAGTGATCTTCAGGTTATCCTGGGATGATCTGAGGGAGTGCCACTATGCTAAGCTATCTCTTAAGATGCCTTTACTAATATTGTAGAATGTGGAGACTTTTAAATGCCTCCTTTCCCAAGGGCCTTCTGCAATATGTCTCATAATGTTCAAAGTAATTGCTCTTTGCATGGTGGTTTGTGACTAGTTAAAGAAAAATAAAATGATGGCACTTTCTTTACTACCCAGCTGGATGCATCATCTCACCCTGCTACCTATAAAGAGTACTGTTGAAGAGTTATATCCAGAATATCTGTTCATCAAGACACACATATGTGTTTCCTGAGGTCCAGGAAAGACACCTGTGATGATTCTGCTTCACCGTATATTTTTGGGAACTGAGTCAGTAAGTCAGAAATTAAGGAAGTGGGGACATATGAAATACAGGGATCAGTTTAAGTTCACCTGAGATCAGTAAAATGAATTGACAGCTATCAAAAAATTAGGGTTTCAAATAAATTCTGGTGTTAATTGGTTAATATTGGTTAATAATAATGTACCAATGTCAGTTTCTCACTAGTGCTAGTGATGTGTATGAATCAGCATAGAATAATTCCTATGACACACTGTATTCAGTATGCTGTGCTATATGTCACACTTTTGGGAAATATATTATGGTTACATAAGATATTAAAAGTGGGGAAAACTGAGTGAGGAGTATAGAAGAAATTTGTGTGTTATCTTTGCAACTTTTCTGTAAATTTATATTTGTTCCAAAGCTCAAAAACTTTATTAAAAAATGGCGTTCTAAACTCATTTGTTTTAACTCACAAAGACTTATCTCTTTTTCTTCCCATTCTTTGTGTTCCCACTGGCCTTAGTCTCCATTTTCCCTTTCCCCTCTCTAGACTTTGAGCTCTACCTGTTTTCTCTCTGATACTGTTGCAGAGATCTCAAACCCCAAGGCATTCACTTCTGTGTGCGAGTTTCTCGTGAACACTACAGTTTTAGACCTGTGCCTTTGCTTGCTTGCTTTCTTCTTTATGTTTTCTCTCCTTATTTATTTTTTAAATTGTGTAGGTCTTTATAGTTTACAGAAGAACTTCCCATGTATTTTGCCTTTTGATTCTTATAACATCCAAGTGAGTTGGTCCTAATTATTATTGTTATGTTATTATTATTATTATTATTATTTCAATTCTAAATCCAGTGTAGATGACATACAGTGTTATATTAGTTTCAGGTGATAAGCGTACTCTTCTTAATCTTACCTATTTCACCCATCCTGCCACTCACCTCCTTTCTGGTAATCAGCAGTTTGTTCTCTGTAGTTAAGGGTTTGGTTTTTGGTTCGTCTCTATTTTATTTTATTTTGTTTTCCTTTGTTCCTTTGTTTTGTTACTTAAATTTCACATATGAGAGAAATCATGTGGTATTTGTCTTTTTCTGACTATCTCATTGCTTTCAGCATAATAGTCTCGAGCTCCGCCCATGTGGGTTGCAAATGGAAAGAATTCATTCTGTTTTATGATTGAATAATATTCCATTGTGTATATTCATATACATGCATATATATATATATACATATATATGTGTATATATATGTATATGTGTATATTTACATCTCTTCCTAATCCATTCATCTCTTCCTCTTCCATTCATCTATCAGTGAACATTTGGGCTGCTGCCATAATTTGGCTACTATAAATAATGTTGCAATAAACATAAGTGTTCATTTATTCCTTCAATTTAGTGTTCTCTCATTCTTTGGGTGAATATCTTGTATTGTAATTACTGGATTATAGGATAATTCCATTTTTAATTCTTTGAGGAATCTCCATATTTTCTTCTACAGTAGGCTCAACAGTTTGCATTCCCACCAACAGTGCACAAGAGTTCCTTTCTTGCTACAACCCTGACAGCACTTGTTTTTTTCTTGAATTTTTGATTTTAGTCATTTGAAAGGTGTGAGGTGATATCTCTTTGTGGTTTTGGTTTGCATTTCCCTGATGATGAATGATGTTGAGCATCTATGGATGTGTCTTTTGGCCATCTGCATGTCTTCTTTGGGGAAATGTATGTTCATATCTTCTGCTCATTTTTTAAATTGGGTTATTTGGATTTTTTTGTTTGTTTGTTTTGTTTTGCTTTTTTTTTTTCTTTTTTGGTGCTGAGTTATATAAGTTCTTTATATTATTTTGGATACTAACCCTCTCTCTGATGTCATTTGCAAATAACTTCTCACATCCTTCTCCCATTAGTTTTGTTGATTGTTTCCTTTTTATGTTGATATAGTCCTGATAGTTTGATTTTGCTTTTGTTTTCCTTGCCTCAAGAGACATGTCTAGGAAGATGTTAGGGTCAATGTCAGAGAAATTACTGCATATCCTCTCCTCTAAGACTTTTACGGTTTCAGGTCTCACATTGAGGTCCTTAAACCATTTTGAGTTTATTTTTGTGTTATGGTATAAGAAAGTGGTCCAGTTTTATTGTTTTCCATTAAGCTGTCCAGTTTTCCCAGCACCATTTGTAGAAGAGCCTGACATTTTCTCATTGCATATTCTTGTTGAAGAATTGTTGTTGAAGATTAATTGACCATATAACTGTGGGCTTATTTCTGGGCTTTCTATTCTGTTCTATTGAACTATGTGTCTATTTTTGTGCCAGTACCATACTGTTTTGATTACTACTTGTAATATAGCTTATAATATAACTTGAGGTCTGGAATTGTTATCCCACCAGTTTTGCTTTTCTTTTTCAAGATTGTTTTGGCTATTCAGGATCCTTTGTGGTTCCATTCAAATTTTAGGATTGTTTGTTCTAGTTCTGTGAAACATGCTGCTGGTATTTTGATAGGCACCACATTAAATCTGCAGATTGCTTTAGGTAGTATAGACATTTTAACAATATTTGTTCTTCCAATCCTTGAGCATGGAATGTCTTTTCATTTCTTTGTGTTCTGTTCAATTTTTTTCATCAATGTTTTGTAGTTTTCAGAGTATAGGTCTTTCACCTCTTTGGTTAAGTTTATTCCTAAGTATTTTATTATTTTGGGTGAATTGTAAATGGGATTGTTTCTTAATTTCTCTTTCTACTGCTTTATTATTAGTGTATATAAATTCAACAGATTTCTGTACATTGATTTTGTATTTTGTGACTTTACCTCCTTACTTCCTTTATCTATTCTAGTAGTGTTTTAGTAAAATCTTTAGGATTTTCTACATATAGTATCATGTGATCTGCAAATAATGAAAGTTTCATTTCTTCCTTAACAATTTGGAAGGCTTTAATTTATTTTGTTGTCTGATTGCTTTGACTTTAATACTTTCAGTACTATGTTGAATAAAAATGTAGCATAGTACTGTCAGTACTGTGTTGAATAAAATGAGGAGAGTGGACATCTTTATCTAGCTCCTGTTCTTAGGGGGAAAGGCTCTCAGTTTTTCCCCTTTGAGAGTGATATTAGCTGTGGGTTTTTCATAGAAGTCCTTTATTATGGTGAGGCATGTTCCTTGTAAATGTACTTTGTTGAGGGTTTTTACCATGAATGGATGTTGTACTTTGTCAAAAGCTTTTTCTGCAGATATTGAAGTGATCATATGGTGTTTATACTTTCTTTTATTGATAGAATATATCGTGTTAATTGATTTGCAATTATTTAACCACCCTAGCATTCCTAAGAATAAATCCCACTTGATCATGGTGAATGCTTTTTTAAATATATTGTTGGATTTGGTTTGCTAATATTTTGTTAAAAAATTTTACATGTATGTTCATCAGAGATATTGATCTGTAATTTTATTTTTCTGTGTTGTTTTTATCTGGTTTTGTTATCAGGGTCATAGTGGCCTTATAGAATGAATTTGGAAGTTTTCCTTTCTCTTCTGTTTTTTGGAATAGTTTGAGAAGAATAAGTATTAACTCTTCTTTAAATGTTTAGTAGGATTCACCTGTAAGCTGTCTGGTGCTGGACTCTCGTTTGTTGCTCTTTGATTACTAATTCTATTTCTTTGCTGGTAATCACTCTGCTCAAAGTTTCTTCCTATTTCAGTTTTGGTAGGGTTTGTTTGTTTGTTTTGGAGGTTTTATGGCTCTGGGAATTTATCTGTTTCTTCCTAGGTTGTCCAATTTGTTGGCAAATAGTTTTTCATAATATTCTCTTACATTTGTTTGTATGTCTGCAGTGCTGATTGTTATTTCTTCTCTTTTAGTCATTATTTTGCTTATTGAATTTTTTTATTTTTTCTTTTTTTTAGGAGTCTGACTATAAGTAAAGCAATTTTGTTGCTCTTTTCAAATAAACAGGTCCTTGTTTTATTGATCTGTTCTGTAGTTTTTTAGTTTCTATATCATTTGTTTCTGCTCTACTATTTATTATTCCCTTCCTCCTGCTGTTTTGGGGTTTTGTTTGTTGTTCTTTTTTTAGTTCCATTAGGTGTAAGGTTAGGTCTTTAATTTAAGATTTTTCTTGCTTCTCGACATAGGGCCATATTGCTATAAACTTTCCTTTTAGAATCACAAATCCCAAAGATTATAGACCGTTGTGTTTTTTCTGTCCATGTATTTTGTGATTTCTTCGATTTTTTTGGTTGACTCAATCATTGTTTAATAACATGTTATTTAACCTCTATGTATTTGTGCTTTTTCCAGATTTTTTTCTTGTGGTTGATTTCTAGTTTCATAGTGTAGTCATCAGAAATGTTGCACGATGTATCTTCAGTTTTTAAAAATTTGTTGAGACTTGTTTTGTGGCTTAATATATGACATATTCTGAAGAATGTTCAATGTGCACTTGAAAAGACTGTATATTCTGCTTTATGATGGAATGTTTTGAATTAATCTGTTAAATCCATCTTGTCCAGTGTGTCATTCAAAGCCATGATTTCCTTGGTGATTTTCTTTTTGGATGATGATCTGTCCATTGAAGCAAATGTGGTGTTAAAATCTCTACTACTATTTTATTACTATTTATTAGCTTCTTTATATTCGTTGTTAAGTGTTTCATTCATTTAGGTGCTTCTATGTTGGATGCATAAATATTTACAATTATATCTTCTTGTTGAATAGTCCCTCTTATTACATAGTGTCCTTCTTTGTCACTTGTTATACTCTTTGTTTTAAAGTTTGTTTTTTTTTTTGATATAAGTATTGCTACCTCCAGTTTTTTTCACATCATTTGCATAATAAATAATTCTCCATCCCCTCACTTTAAATCCATAGGTATCTTTAGGTCTCAAATGACTCTCTTGTAAGCAGCAAATATATGGGTGTTTTTAAAAATCCATTTTATCAACCTATATCTTTTGATTGGAGGATTTAGCCATTTACATTTAATGATTAGTAATTAGTGATAAAATTGTATTTATTGACATTTTGTTACTTGTTTTGTGGTTGTCTTTGTAGTTCTATGATCCTTTCTTCTCTTGCTGTCTTCTCTCATTGCTTGCTGACATTCTTTAATGGTATCCTTGGATTCTTTTCTCTTTAATTTTTGCTTATCTATTACTAGTTTTTTTGTTTATGGTTATCATTGCTTTGTATATAACATTTTCTGCATGTAGAAATGTATATGAAGTTGCTCATCACTTAAGTATGAACCCAATATTTATTCCTCTCCCCTCTGTGTTTCAGGTATATGGTGTCATATTTTACATCCTTTTATCTTGTGAGTCCCTTGACTGTTTTTTGCAAATATACTAATTTTAGTGCTTTTTTGCTTCCCACTTTTTGTACTCTTGTTTATGGTCTTTCCTTTCCATTCAAAGGGTACCCTTTAATATTTCTTTAGGTTTGGTTTAATGGTCATGAACTCCTTCAACTTTTTTTTTCTTTAATCTGGGAAACTCTATCTATCCTATTTTTTAAATCAATTTTTTGTCAGATTGGTTTCCATACAACACCTAGTGGTCACCCCAACAAGTACTGTCCTCAGTACCCATCACCCTCTCTCCCCCCTTCCATAATCCCCTCAACCCTCAGTTTGTTCTTAGTATTTAAGAGTCTCTTATGTTTTATTTCCCTCTTTCTCTATGGCTTTTTCCCCCCCTCTTCCACTCTCCCATGGTTTTCTGCTAGGTCTCTCAAAATACACCTATGTGTGGAAACATATGGTATCTGTCTTTCTTTAACTGACTTATTTCACTTGGCATAATACCTTCCACTTCCATCCATGTTGCTACACATGGCCAAATTTCATTCTTTCTCATTGCTGCGTAGTATTCCATTGTATATATATACCACTTCTTCTTTATCCATTCGTGAGTTGATGGACACTTAGTCTCTTTCCATGATTTGGCTATTGTCAAATCTATAAACATCGGGGCACATGTGCCCCTATGCATCAGCACTCCTGTACCTCTTGGGTAAATTCCTAGCAGTGCTATTGCTGGGCCATAGGGTAGTTTTATTTCCATTTTCTTGAGGAACCTCCACACTGTTCTCCAGAGCGACTGCTCCAGTTTGCATTCCCACCAACAGTGTAGGAGGGTGCCTGCTTCTCCACATCCTTGCCAGCATCTATAGTTTCCTGATTTATTCATTTTAGCCACTCTGACTGGTGTGAGGAGACATCTCAGAGTGGTTTTGATTTGTATTTCCCTGATGATGAGGGACATTGAGCATCGTTTCATGTGGCTGTTTACCATTTGGATGTCTTCTTTGAAGAAGTGTCTATTCATATCTTCCACCCATTTCTTCACTGGATTATTCGTTTTTCGGGTGTGGAGTTTGATAAGTTCTTTATAGATTTTAGACACTAGTCCTTTATCTGATATGTCAATTGCAATTATCTTTTCCCATTCCTTCGGTTGCCTATTACTTTTGTTGGTTGTTTCCTTTGCGGTGCAGAAGATTTTTTTATCTTGATGAGGTCTCCGTAGTTCATTTTTGCTTTTAATTCCCTTGCCTTCGGAGATGTGTTGAGTAGGAAATTGCTGTGGCTCAGGTCAAAAAGGATTTTTCCTGCTTTCTCCTCTAGGATGTTGATGGTTCCCTGTCTCACATTCAGGTCCTTCATCCATTTAGAGTTTTTTGTTTGTTTTTTTGTTTGTTTGTTTGTTTTTTGAGTGGTGTAAGGAAGTGGTCTAGTTTCATTCCTCTGCATGTTGCTGTCCAGTTCTCCCAGCACCATTTGTTAAAGAGGTGGTCTTTTTTTCCATTGGATACTCTTTTCTGCTTTGTCAAAGATTAGTTGGTAATATGCTTGTGGGTCCATTTCTGGATTCTCTATTCTATTCCGTTGGTCTATGTGTCTGTTTTTGTGCCAATACCATACTGTCTTGATGATTACCGCTTTGTAGTAGTTATTAAAGTCTTGGATTGTGATGCCTCCTGCCTTGTTTCTTTCTTTAGTATTACTTTGGCTATTCAGGGTCTTTTGTGGTTCCATACAAATTTTAGGATTGTTTGTTCTAGCTTTGAGAAGAATGCTGGTGCAATTTTGATTAGGGTTGCATTGAATGTGTAAATTGCTTTGAGTAGTATTGAGATTTTAACAAGACTTATTCTTCCAATCCATGAGAATGGGATTTTTTTTTTCCATTTCCTTGTGTTTTCCTCAATTTCCTTCATAAGTTTTCTTATAGTTTTCAGCATAGAGGTCTTTTACATCTTTGGTTAGATTTATTCCTAGGTATTTTGTGGGTTTTGGTGCAATTGTGAATGGGATTAGCTTCTTTATTTCCTTTCTGTTGCTTCATTGTTGATGTATAGAAATGCAACTGATTTCTGTACAATGATTTTGTACCCTGCAACTTTGCTGAATTCATGGATCGGTTCTAGCAGGCTTTTGTGGATTCTTTCAGGTTTTCCATGTAAAGTATCATGTCATCTGCGAAAAGTGAAAGTGTGACTTCATCCTTATCAATTCTGATGCCTTTTATTTTGTTTTGTTGTCTGATTGATGATGCTAGGACCTCCAACACTATGTTAAATAGCAGAGGTGAGAGTGGACATCCCTGTCATGTTCCTGATTTCGGAGGGAAGGCTCTCAGTTTTTCCCCATTGAGGTTGATGTTAGCGGCGGGTTTTCCATAAATGGCTTTTATGATGGTTGAGTTAGTTCCTTCTATCCAGACTTTCTTGAGGGTTTTTATTAAGAAACGATGTCGTATTTTGTCAAATGTTTTCTTTGCATCTATTGACAAGATCATATTTTCTTTTTGTTAATGTGAGGTATCACATTGATTGATTTGTGAATATCGAACCAGCCCTGCAACCCAGGGATGAATCTTACTTTATAACGGTGAATAATTCTTTTTATATGCTGTTGAATTCGATTTGTTAGTATCTTGTTGAGAATTTTTGCATCCATACTCATCAGGGATAATGGCCTGTGGTTCTCTTGTTTTGCTGGTCTCTATCTGATTAGTGTATCAAAGTGATGCTGGCTTCATAGAATCAGTCTGGGAATTTTCCTTATATCTCAATTTTTTGGAACAGCTTGAGAAGGAAAGGTATTAAGTCTGTTAAATGTCTGCTAAAATTCCCCAGGGAAGCCATCTGGTCCAGGACTCTTATTTGCTGGGAGATTTTTGATAACTGATTCAATTTCTTCACTAGTTATGGGTCTGTTCAAGTTTTCTGTTTCTTCCTGTTTGAGTTTTGGCAGCATGTGGCTGTTTAGGAATTTGTCCATTTCTTCCAGGTTGTCCAGTTTGGTGACATATAATTTTTCATAGTATTCCCTGATAATTGCTTGTATTTCTGAGGGGTTGGTTGTAATCACTCAATTTTCATTCGTCATTTTATCTATTTGGGTTCTCTCTCTTTTCTTTTTGAGAAGCCCGGCTAGAGGTTTATCAATTTTGTTTATTTTTTCAAAGAACCATCTCTTGGTTTCATTGATCTGTTCCACTACTTTTTCAGTCTCCATATTATTAATTTCTGCCCTTATTTTTGTTAGTTCTCTCTTTCTGCTGGGTTTGGGGTGTCTTAGATGTTCTGCTTCTAGTTCCTTTAGGCGTGTTGTTAGAATTTGTGTTAGTGATTTTTCTTGTTTCTTGAGATAGGCCTGGGTTGCAATATATTTCCCTCTCAGGATTGCCTTTGCTGTATCCCAAAGCATTTGGAATGTTGTATTTTCATTTTCATTTGTTTCCAAGTATTTTTAAAATTTCTTCTCTGATTGCTTGGTTGACCCATTCGTTCTTTAGTAGGTTGTTCTTTAGCCTCCATGTTTTTGGGGATTTTCCAGACTTTTTCCTTTGATTGATTTCAAATTTCATAGCATTGTGATCTGAAAGTGTGCATGGTATGATGTCAATTCTTTTATATTTATCAAGAGCTTTCTTGTGCCTCAGAATGTGGTCTATCTTGGAAAATGTACTATGTGCATTTGAGAAGAATGTAAATTCTTTGCTTCTGGATGAAACACCCTGAAGATGTCAATCAGGGCCATCTGTTCCAGTATGTCATTCAGGGCCATTGTTTCTTTAGTGATTCTCTGTATGGTGAATCTCTCCAATGCTGTGAATGAAGGGTTAAAGTTCCCTGCCATTAGCAATTATTTATCTATAAGGTTGCTTATGTTTGTAATTAGTTGTTTTACAAATTTGAGTGCCTCCGAATTCGGCGTGTAGATATTTATAATTGTTAGCTCTTCCTTCTGGATAGTTCCTGTGATTATTATATAATGTCCTTCTTCATCTCTTATTACATCCTTTACTTTAAAGTCCGATTTGTCTAATGTAAGTGTGGCTACTCTAGCTTTCTTTTGACTTCCAGTATCATGGTAGATTCTTCTTCATCCCCTCACTTTCAATTTGAAGGTGTCCTCAGGTCTAAAATGAGTCTCTTGTAGACAGCAGTTAGATGGGTCTTGTTTTTTAATCCATTCTGATAACTTATATCTTTTAATTGGAGCAATTAGGTCATTTACATTCAGTGATAATAATGGAAAATATGGGTTTAGAGTCATTTTCTTATCTGTAGGTTTCCTGCTTGTAAGGATGTCTCTGGTACTTTGTGCTTCTTGTAATATTTCCTTCATAGAGTTCGCCTCAGGATCTCTTGTAAGCCTGGTTTATCTGTGATGAATTCCTTCAGTTTTTGTTTGTTTAGGAAAACCTGTATCTCTCCTTCCATTCTGAATGACAGGCTGGCCAAGTAAAGGATTCTTGGCTGCATATCTTTCCTGTTCATCATTGAAGATTTCCTGCCATTCCTTTCTGGCCTGCCAAGTTTCTGTAGATAAGTCTGCTACTACCCTTATGTGTCTACCTTTGTATGTTAAGGCCTGTTTAGCCCTAGCTGCTTTCAGAATTCTGTCTTTGTCCTTGTATTTTGCCAATTTCACTATGATGTGTTGTGCAGAAGGTCTATTCAAGTTCCGTCTGAGGGGAGTTCTCTGTGCCTCTCGAATTTCAATGCCTGTTTCCTTCCTCACGTTGGGGAAGTTCTCAGCAATGATTTGTTCAAGTTGAGAAGGAACTTAACTTTCTCTCTCTCTTCTTCCTCTGGAATTCCTATGATACAGATATTGTTACATTTGATTGCATCGCTGAGCTCTCGAATTCTCCTTTTCTGTTCCTGAATCAAGTTCTCTCTCTTTTTCTCTGCTTTCTCTTTTTCCATAATTTTATCTACTAATTCACCTATTCTTTCTTCTGCCTCTTCAATCCACACTGTGGCCATCTCCAATTTGTTTTGCACCTCATTTAAAGCATTTTTTAATTCCTCCATACCGTTTTTAAGGTCCTAGATCTCTGCAGCGAGTGACCCCCTGCATTCTTCTATGCTTTTTTCAAGCCCAGCAATTAGTTTTATGATTGTCATTCTATATTCATGTTCTGTTATGTCGCTTATATCTGTCTTCATTAATTCTTGAGCTGTCACTGGTTCCTGTAATTTATTTTGAAGAGAGTTCTTGCGTTTTGTCATTTTGGCTATGTGTGTTTTGGTTTGCTTCCTGAGATCACTCTGGAAAGGAAAACAGATAGACAATCAGGAAACAAAAACACACAGACGTACTGACAAATAATACAAGCAAGCAGATCACTTCTGGGACACATGTGAAATGCGTGTGCGTGTGTGTTTGTTTCACTTTCCCCAGGACAGGAGTCACTTTGGAGTGGTGCTGCCCCCTGTAAGTGTTGCTTGCACACTGCCAAACTTGTGATTTCAGTTTGAATGAGTTTGGCCAAGAATGTATTGAAGGGGGTGGAATGTGCAGTATCTTCAAGTTTTGCATGCTGCTGAAAGGGGATCAACAGTTACTGCCCGGACTGGATCAGCATGGGTTGGTGCAAATTTTAACACGGCATCTGCTGTTCTGGTACCAAGGCTCCACAAATCCTGCAGGTAGAGAAAAAAAAAAAAAGGTAAGTGTTGTACTGTCTTCTGATAGAGGGGACCTGCAGTAATAGGACTGAAGCAATGGTGCCTAGAACAGCATATCTGTCAAAGTGGGTGGGAGGATGTCCTTTGTGTAAACAAGTTAGGTAGTGGGTGTCCATACTGAGCTTATCTCTGCAGGTAGCCCTTGTTTATGCTAGGGGGCAGGGGAGCTCCTTTGTTCCTGGAGGTGTCTCCGTGGGAAGCTGCCCCTCCAGGACATGCTCTGAGTTGAGTGAATAAATCTCTTTCCCATGTGTTCCAAGCCTTTTCAAGTTATTGCTTCTAAGCTGTGTCTCCGTGGGTTGTTTGTCATACTATCTAGGACTCTGCTTCCTATTGCCCTCCAGGCTGCTGATTTTTAAAGTTTCACATTTTAAGTCCCACTGGTTTTAAGAACTCACAAAATCATCCCCTCTAGTTTTCAAAACCGAATGTTATGGGGATTTGTATTCCCTTTATGATAGTCTGTTCTAACCCTTCTCTCTGCCTGTGGATCCTCCTCACTATGGACATTGAGGTCTGGCTACTTTCCCACTGTATCTCCACCCTCCTACACTCTTCAGTGTGGCCTCTTCTCTGCATTTAGTTGCAGAGCTTCTTCTGCCAATCCTCGGGTCGATTTCTGGGTTATTACCCTGATATGAGTGTTATCTAGTTGTATCTATGGGACAAGGTGAGCTTAGAGTTCTACTACTTTGCCATCTTCCCAACCTTTAAGTGTGGTCATAATTATTAATAAATGAAAATATTAATAATGAAGGTTCAGAAAGGCTAAATGATACAAGCTACTGGCTCAACATCATCTATCATCAATAAGTCATGACTTAAATTCAGAAATCTTGACTCTTACAATTACAGCACATTGCCTAGAAATTAACTAATGATTTTATTTCTGCTTCTACATATTCCCATTACTTTTTGGGAGGCATTTTGCAAGAAAAAAATTACTCAGATAATCACACTTTCTTTTTATTCTATCTTTTTCTTTTTCTTTTCTTTTCTTTTCTTTTTTTTAGGGCAGACTGTCACATGCAGCATCTCATTTAGATGTGTCTGGAGTCTTGTAAGCTTGACTACCCTATATTCTCCAAATGGACACTGAGAACTTGTTTGGGGGCTCTGCAGGAAAGTACAGTTACTCATATATGTTCTTCTATTCCAGGAAAGTCCTCCCATTCAATCAAGCTAGCTAACATGCTCCAGAGGAACACACACAGAATGACGAAGGAGGAAGGGGATTCAGCCTAGTCTAATGAATGCTTGCACTTAATGGAGTGACAGATGTTGCAGCCAGATCACTCTCACATCTGATAATCTCTTAACTTGATAGGAAACACAGTATAATGACAAATAGATTAAAAAAAAACACAGTTTAATGAAGTTAAAAATAAACTCATTCCATTTGAATGACAAAGCAAAGTCAGATTATTTCATTGAATGTAATATTCATAAACGGATAGAAGTGGGAAGGCTATAATCATCAGTTAGTTGACATACACCTCACATACGAGGAAACTTGAGGCAGAGAAAATGATATCAATTCATCAATGTATTTTACACCTTGCACACAAACTGAGGCATACAATAAGACTAACTTGTTAGCCCCCCTTGAATCTACCTGCTACTGAATTCTGTTCAGTGCATTGTAGACAGAAATTATGTACATCACTTCCAGGCCTAACCGTGGAATCTCTTATGCAGTTTGTTACTCCTCCTAAGGCCCTGAGATTGTGCATCTGGAACAGAAGAACTCCTCCATTTCAGGAAAGTTGGAAAACACTTCATGTGGATGAGAAATCAGTTCTTTTTTTTTTAGTGTATTTATTTATTTTTGAGAGAGAGAGAGAGAGAAAGCACAGGTGGCAAAGGGGAAATGAGAGAGAGAGAGAGATAGAATCTAAAGCAGGATCCAGGCTCTGAACTTTCAGCACAGACACAGGGCTCAAACTCACAAACCATGAGATCATTGCCTGAGCTGAAGTCGGATTCTGAACCGACTGAGCCACCCAGGCACTCTAAGAAATCAGTTCAATATTATTGCATTAAATCTTTGCAATTATGTATGCATAACCTAGCTTATCTTGACTAACAAACAAACCAACTTCTCTAGCTACTGATTAACTTTTATATGTTTATTTAGATAGTAAATTATTTGATGCTGTTGATGATATTAGCCAGGTGCTTCCAGGTGAGTCATTTATCTTTACAAATATCCATTTGTGTCAACAAAGACATAGCTCCAGAAATATTCCTTTTTTGTTATTGCTGTTCTTCTTGTAATTGTGGATGAACTCATTCCATTCAAATTTTTGTAAATCCATGTGAAAAAGTCTAGAAGTATTGGCGGGAAAATGAATGGGATGGGGATGAGATGAGGGAGGCAGAGATGTTTGAATGTGATCAACTGTATTATTTGAATAGTTTTGTAATTAAAATGTATTAATGCAAAACTTTATAAACAGAAAGGATAAATTCCCAGGTTAGCATAACTAGTCATGCAACTGCTATACTCAGTCTTTCAAAATATATTGAAATCCTATCAATCCTTTCCGACTCATTCAAATGCCACTCTCTGCTTTTTCCTTACACTTCCTAAAGGGAATGACAGAGTGAATAACTTGTTAATCCTCTTTCCAAAAACACATTGAAAAAGTAGAAAAGATTGTTGAAAAAAAACAACCACTTCAAGACTTTAGGGATACGGCAAATTAAGGAGCATTTATTTGAGAAAAGCTACTGAATCTCAGGCAAGGCAGGGGGAATCTGTGATATAAGATTGCTCTCCCTCCTCAACTACAACCACCACTTCCAGCTCCACAGCCATTATGGTTCTACTGTGATTGACGAATCCATGAGAATCAGCAACTGGACTGCTACAAGAATCTGGCATCATTTGTAGCTAAATGTGGCAAATTCCAAGCCCCAGAAATAATCCATGCACCTATTCATAACCCAAATAGACAAATACATGGTAGTATTTCCATGTAATGGAAATTTACTCAGCGATAAAAAGGAATGATCTACTGACACAAGTGGTAACATGGCTGGACCTCAAAATTACTGTAGTAAGTGAAAGAAGACAGACAAAACTGTGCATACTGTGTGATTATATTTATGTAAAATTCTATGATATGCAAACAAATCTGTCATGACTAAAGCACTTCAGTGGGGGTGGGAGTGGAGAAGGAGAAGAGAAAACTTTTGTTCACTATCTTATTGTGGTGATGGTTCCACAGGTGCATACCTTTGCCCAAACTTAAGAAATTGTACACTTGAAAGATGTGAAGTAAATTGTATGTCAATTATGTATTAATACAGATGTTTTAAAATTTGCCTTACCCCGGAATTGTTGAGTTGTATCAATTCTCCTAAAAATGTATGTTATATATTGTATGGCTCCATTCACGGTTGATTCATAACTTTAAGTCCAGGTACATACTAAAAGCCTACATAAAGCGTGAAATTAGAGGAAACAGAATGATTGCATGTAAGAAATAGTGGTTCCATGATTTATAAATGTAAAAGTAGAATGTTAGAACTAAGGCTTTCCCATATTACATGGGAATTTCATGTTACACTTGAGGTAACTGCACTCAGAGATGAAGGGACCCGGGTGAAGTTAATAGGCAGTCAAGTGAGGACTTGAAGACATGCTTCTTTTTTTGTAAGATAATGGAAAACACAAGAATTGAATATTGACTTTGCTGACTTTATCATTCATTTGGCATATTTCTATTCAGAAGAACCACATGACAAGAACCACAATAAAAATATCAATTCTTTCTCAACTCTTGTTGGCTTCCAAAAAATTGAAAAAAGTCAAACTTGTATCTTAAGATGTTATCTTCCATTTAAACATTCTTTCCCCCTTTTCATTTTATTGTTTTCAAGTAGTTTAAATCTTTGCAGAAGGTTCTTTGAATCTCTGACAGCCAAAACCAGCTGTGTTTGCTAGTGAGGGTGTAGATAGAAACAATATTTACTAGCAAACCCAAGATCAGACTTCAGAGGGAAAAAATATCAATTGGCAGTAATGGAAAGAAGATTTGCTAATGTAGAGCAGTTTTGAAAAACTGACACTTATTTTACCCTTGGCCAAGGAGGTCCAAATTATTTTACCCTTGGCCAAGGAGGTCCAAATATTGTAAGAGGGGAGGGATCATTTTGTGTTCGTTTCTAATGGATGGCTAAGAAGAGGCACAGGGAAGAATGCCTACACTTGTGTTTAACTTGAGGCATTAATAATGATCTATTCTTTTCCATTCACAGTGAGAAATGCATTGGCACTGAAGTCAGAGAAAACTGAATCGAACTCCCATGTCCTCCACTTGTCGATAATTTTCTATTTCATGGTTTCCTCATCCATAAAGTGAAGGTCTACCTTAAACTGGAATTGTTATGAAATTCTTAAATAACATATGCAAATTCCATTTTACGGTGCCAGGTTTACATAAGTGACATGTGGACACTCAATAAATGCTAACTGTTACTATTTATTATTTTGAGATTTAGCACATAATCATGAAAAAAGCTACTGCTGTGAGGAGGGATGTACCTACTGCATTTGGCAATTCTTTTTAATCACACAGGAGCTGCTGATATTTGCCCCTCAGCTTCCAGCTGTTTCCTTCTGCTATACCTGATGCAGTATAAGAAAATTTCTCTGCAGGTTTCTATAGAGGCAGCCAGCACTTAGGTTGTGAATCTTTTCTTGAGTTGGGTGAGAAACTCTTCCTTTCATGTCTGGAAGGACACACTGATCTCTCAAATACAGGCAAGAATTTAGCTGACTTTGAGACCTTGATTGACTTATTTAATTAATTTTTTCCTTCATAGATTAATAGTAAATATTACACAGGTACAGTTATTTCCTCTGTTGTAGTTCCTCACCCAGAAAAACTTTTTTTGGTCTTGGTAATTATCACAATGTGCTTTGAGTATTAGTTTATGCTGCTACTAGTATATCCACAGCTGAATTTTGAGTTTCTCAAGAACAAGGAATATCTTCTTCCTTTGCGGACTCTCAGCACATAACATGGTGACTGCACATAACTGAAACTCTATAAATGTTTGTGGGATGAGATATCAGAAATCTCAACTATACTAGATCAAATAAGTTTATTCTCCTGTAGAATATTAGAAGTGTCTAAAGTTTTTATGGACTACAATGACAAACACTGTGTTCCAATGGCTTCCCTTAACAAAATGTAGCACACTTAAAAGTTAGAAAATGATTTCTTCTTGAGTTTGATTTTAGACCTGAAAAAGTATATCTTCTTCTTGGAGGAAGGATACACAAAGATGTGCTAGGATCACGGTTTGAAATTATAGAATACTATACAATTAAATAAAATGTTGGACTAGTATGTGTGTTTGTGGGAGCGAAGAGGAAGATGTTCCAAAATTCGTTTGGGAAACAAGAATCTAAAATAATGATTAATCTATCACATGAAAGCCACATATTATTCCCAAATAGAATAAATATTATTCCCAGATAGATTCTCTTCAAGATAGAAAGATAAAATTTTGTAAAGCATGTACTTGGTTACATTACATAGCAACCCATCTGAGGATCTCACAGAAATTAATTATATTTATTTTAATGATGTATGCCTCCTTAAGGGCTTTTTAATTCGTTACTTTATTAAAAAATAGAGATTTAGCTAAAAAGGTCTGCATCTGCCCACTGGGAGCCCAGTTAATTTCAGTTTAACCAACTTAGGGAGGAGTCTGAATTTGTTAGGTGAACAGTAATAACATGATTTTATTCTGCTAATAATAGCTACTAACTGTACTCAGTCAAAGTCTTCTTTCAGCTGGTAGAAGATCCCTTGATAACTTCTCATTCGTTTTTTTTTTTTTTTTTTTTTTGGCCTCTTTCAATTAGTAGAAGAACCTCCTTTTGCATCTTTAAGTCTGTGTCTTGTTCATTTTAATACTTTATTAAAATATAGGTGCAGTTTAATGACCTTTCTACTTTTCTCCCCCATTTCCCTCTCCCCATCAGTAGAGACCAAATGAATGCCTCTGCAGTCTTGCTGAATATATAAGGTGCTGGACTCACCTTGACCTTCCATCTCTCTCTATGCTCCTTTATCTCTCCCTCCTCTGCATGTCCTGCTTGGGGCAGGAGTGTACAATGAGGGAGTTGGGACACGAGGTCTCCTTCATCATGACTACCAGGGTCAGATACTATTGGAAGCTAATCCTCCACTATAAAGTTTGAAAAAGCTAAAAACTTTGTCCATATTTGCCAGCTAATTTCCAGCAAACAGCATTGTGTTTCATTACTTAATTGTCTGTGCCTCTTTGCCATTCCATCTGATATTTCCCTTATCCCCTTATCATGTGCACCTTCAGCAACCTCCCTATCCTAGAGGGTGCAAGCATTGAAGAATCCCACTTTCTGTACCTCTGGAGCATCTAGAACTTAAGGGAGTTGATCCTAGCCCCTTCAACACATAGCCACCTCACACCATACCATCTCTCCCATGTTCTGACTGAAAGCAGGCTTATGATAAGTCAAGCTCCAGAGCATAAATGGACATGCAGGCTGTTGATTAAACATGAGTCACTGTATTTGTGTGAGTGATTTTCCTGGGGCCTTTCTCAAATGGTTCCATCCTCTTAAGGAAGTTAGGAAAAGGAATATCCTTTCTTCATGAATATTGATCTACTTTCTCTCTACTTGCTGGAGACCTCTATAGCTCTCTCTCAGCCCCTCCTCCTAAATCTACCAGAGAGGAAAAAGGAGGGTAGGGGGGGGTGGCAGTTCTAACTGGCATCTGTTAGCAAATTGTCAAGAGAAGGCTGGCCCCGTGAAGGGGACTAATGACATATACAATTTAGTGGTTTCTGTTTTCAGCTATGTGACTTAGTCTCCAGTTCTGACACGTGGTACTTAATACCATAATACGTATTCAGAGTACATTATACTTATTTTCTGTATTCGGACCCGGGGTACTTCTCTGTTTTCACCACCAACACTGCCCCACATTCTTTTGCATTTTTTCTCATATCAGAGAAGACCTGCTTATTAAAATTAAAAATTCTCACTCTGCTTGTCTCCAGTTGGCTTGACATTCCGTTGCGAGTGCAAATCATCTTCATGCTTTATAGAGAGAGGGTTAGCCAGTCTATTGCTCTGCTCCTGCCAGGTATATCATGAACCTATAAAATACTACTTTATCACAGCTAATGTTAGCTGTGAAAAGTCTTCTGTGATATGCCCACTGTGGCTCAGTAGAAAGGGTATTTATAGATCTCCTTGTCTTTGGGTATCCAAAGGATATTTCAGGATCCATGTAGCCTGGAAGACCCAATAACCTTAAATTCTTTCTCTATTTATTTATTTTAGTTTGTTTATTTGCTTGATTCTCCTCTTTCTCACACATTGCTTCCATACAACTATTGAGTGGAATTAAAACTGTGCCTTTTTCAGTCTGAGGTTTGCTGGGCAACAATTTTATATTCACTTATTTTTTTTCTCACTTACACTAGTCAATCCTTTTACTCATAAATTAGTCAGGCAGCAAACACAAAAATTCAGACAACAATCAGAAAATTATTTTTTCCACAGAAAAAGAAAAAAAATGGTGGATTCAGTTAAGGCTAAAAGTAAGTACTTGAGCCATCACAGTAACTTGGAAAAAACACTTTTTCACAATTTTGTCCATTTTCAACTCCTTTTGTACTGTCGCCTAGGCACAACATTGGATGAATGCTTACTCCTCATCAAGAGATTTTAACTCATTGAAAGTTTAAAAAAATTACCAATAACATCAGAAATTCTAGTCACCCATATGAACATGTTTTATATTTTTCAATAAGAAATCTAAGGAAACTTCTTTTGAATTTAGGAAAGCTTTATTTCTTTTTTTATGTAAAACAAGTACTGATCATAAAGTCAAAATCTTACCCAGGCCATTGAACTCTTTGCTTAGAAGACAACAGTGGATAAATATTTGTCTCATGTTCAAAGATGCTGGATTGATGCTATAGTCACATGGGGATAGACATTTTCATTCTTTTGTTTTTCCCTTTAGCTATGTGAATGATTGCTTGTTATTTTTTTTTTAATTTTCTTCATTTATTGTTGTTGTTTTAAGCAGAGTTCACCTCTATTGCTAACAAACTTTGTGGGAGTGGGTATTTTCCCCTAAGCCTCATATGCAGATACTTCAAAGGACAAGAGCTCTGAGGTTTCCTGAACACAGAGACAGTGCCAAAGCAAATGTTTTTGGTGTCACACACACACTGTGGTTTGTGAATTTTAATGGCTTTCCAAATTTGTAGTTTGGTTGATCCATTCTAGGCAGCTAGACCTCACTCACTGGCAGTCCTGGCCATGGATTATATGGCTCCTAGAATATCTGCCTGTCCCCTTTCTATTCTCTGAAATCTTATACTAATACGTTCATTTCTTTCTTCAGGAACTTTTATTCTCATTGCTTCAAGAGGGGGTAATACTGGCACAGTATCTTATCCTTTCAGGTCATCTGCGATGCTAGGAAAATATGCTACACAAGTTTTAAAGGGGACCTCCAGTGTGAGAGGCAATGCTTAATGGGAATATTGGATACCACCAAAGTGAATTTTGATTTCTTTATTATTTTGTCTAAATCAGATGACTTGTAAATATTGTCTGATCTCTCCAATTTGTATACATAGAATACAAAGGAAAAACCTGATGAAGCAACACTACAAAGAAACCATCTAAGAAGAAACCACTTGCTAAACATAAAAGATCAGAGGATTTAATCTTACCTGACAACCCATAGAAGCAGAATAATTGAACCTCTTCCTGCTTGGTTCATTTACTTTCTCTATCTGCTTTCCATAATCTTTTGTTAGCCTTGACTTGGCCAATGGTTGTTTTCTAAGATGAGTACTAAAGAACCGAGTCTATAATACTAATTGCTCAATAAGGTTACTAATACATTCTGAAACACATGTCTATTGAAAGCTACAGGTTTTTATAAAAACACTAAAAATCAATCTGAAAGAAGTTAATGAGATGAGGTTTTTAAAGTGTGATATACTCCCTGGAAGAAAGACATCTGGTGAAAAGCTCTGAATGTTTTACTTCTTTGACTTTGCCTTCTTTCCATTTTAACTTGCTTCTGCCTGATAAATATCAGCAATTCCCTACTCATGCCTTCAGTTTTAGTGCTCCTTTGGGAGACCAGCAAAACAGCTGTGTAATGGACCAAAGTCAGGGAGAAACTAATAGTGTTCACCTGATAGTTTTTTCCATGTTGAGGGTATCTCCTAGCTTCCTTTCATTTCCCCATCAATTGTGCAGGGTTAAAATAATAGGAGCATACTTTTAAATGTTTACATTATTCTAAGGGTTGTTTTCTATTCAAGAGAAAAAGCTAATGATTTTTAATCAGAGTGAACTCTAGCTATTGCATAGTCCCCTTAAAATTTTGTTTTTAGATATATGTTTTATTTATGCCCAAGTTTAAATACAGTCATCTCATATAAAAACGCAAGGCAGCAACTTTGGTATTTTTGTGCTTTGGAAGATATTATGAAAACTCATCACTGACTCACTGTCAGATACCAAGGTGTCTGAAGTTCTACCATGATTTATTCTTTTGGTTTCTTTTTGGCTAAACGCCCTTCAATAATTTCCAATTAAAATGCAACTGCTCTTGGGAGAATTGGACATTAAGATTTTAATATTAGATATCTTAATAAGGCCTTTAGAACTTTAGACCTAACACTGTTATATGAGGCTGAGGGTGAGCAGCAGAGAAGTGATGGAAACAGAGGTTTGGATGTACCACATTCAAGTGTTGAAGGTGCCATGTTCAAGTTTTGACACCTCATGCTGAGACCCCATCCAGTTTCTCAGTATCTTCACACAATGTAATATATTTATGGGTTCAAAAATAGTCCACATGTGAATTCTTTGACCAATTAATTTATTTCAATTTAACTTAATACAAAAAATATTTGTTAGGCATATTTTATGTGCCAATGAGCATGCCAAGTTCTGAGAAGATAAGGAAGACAGGTGTCCTGCACTCAAGAAAATCACAAGTAGAAGATACATTCAAAAGAACTTACTATTATTATACAAGTCAGAACAAAGTAAGTGCCAAATAAAAAATAAAGTGACAGCAAGCTATGGGGATGGAGGGAAAAAAGCTGTTTATTCTGTTTGACAGATCAGAAAGACACTCACAGAAGTGATGGCATTTGATTTCAGCTCTGATTGATGAGTAGATAGGGAATGGGGAAATAATATTCTATAGTGAGGCAACAACATGGAGGTAAGGATTGGAGGTTTAAAAGCCTATTACCCTTCTGAGAATAAGCCATTAACTGGTATGGCTTCAGTTCTGAATATACGGAAAGATGTAGTGTGAGAGATCAATCAATCAATAATAGTTGGGTGTTTTTATCTATCCATATGTGTATGGCATTTGGCTATGAAGTGACACACATATATATAATGAATGTACATAAAAGGTAAGTTACAGAAGAACATACACACATACACACACAAATCCATACACATAGCCCACACCAGAGTACTGTCTTCTTTTCTTAAAACTTTCTTTAGCACAGTATATATTTCTCTTCATCTTTTGAACGTATACAAGTAGAAAAAACAGGAAAGTGAGTAGGTGGCTAAGAGTGACCTAGAATATGCTCACAATTGGGGCCACAATATGTTCTAGAGAGGCCAACATTAGAAATAGCTAAACCAATGGACTGGAGAACCTTATTCCCCTCTTTAAGGGTAGTCTTACAGAAGTTCTGGGGAGACATACGTCAAAGTAGATGTTACTAAGTCAATCCCAGCTAAATAATGGAGGCAGATGGTAAATAGACCCTAGAGTCAAATTAGGGAAGAACATATATGAGCCAAAAACAACAGTGAGTAAAAGCAATGGTTAAAAAGTAAGGTACTCTATAAGCCCAACAAGTGTTTCATCCTGCTTATGAAGGGCAGAGAAAAAACGTCATAGCAAGGTTGACAGGCCAACTGAGTTTTGAAGAGTGAAAAAGACTTTCTCATGGCTAAGAAGGGGAAGACATTGCATATACTCCTATCGCAACATTGCATACATGCAAAGAAGAGATCGCATAGCTTATTTGAGGAACTACAAGTAGTTCAGGACAGCTGAGGTGATAGAAAATAGAGATGTGTGAAGAGAGATAAGGATAAGAAATGGGTAGAGGCCAGATTTTGAAGAAATATATATGACATACAAAGTAATTTATATTTTATTGTATAGACGGTGGGCTTCATTAGGGGATTTTAATTAAAGTATTTAGGTGAGTAGAGTTAACTTTTAGAAAGCACTCATTGACAATCTTGTGGAGGATAGATTGAAGAAATCACCTTGGGGATACAAAAGTATGAGTCTACTTGAACCAATGGAGTGTCAGAGGAAATAAAGAAATGATCAGATTCGAGAAACACTTGAGAGGTAGAATAGACAGAATGAAAGGACCAATTACATAGTTGGGAAAGTCTGAAGAATGGAGAGAAGTTTACAATGACTTATCTTTTTTTTTTAACGTTTATTTATTTTTGAGAGACAGAGAGACAGAGTGTGAGCAGGGGAAGGGCAGAGAGAGAGGCAGACACAGAATCCGAAGCAGGCTTCAACCTCTGAGCCATCAGCACAGAGCCCGATGTGGGGCTCGAACTCACAGACCGTAAGATCATGACCTGAGCTGAAGTCGGCTGCTTAACCGACTGATCTTTTTTTAAGTCAAAAAAATATAGATAACCAACTTCTAGATGTATCTCAAACCTATCTTTTTTAAGAGGGCTTGCGTGTGGTTTTCTCCATTACATTTTGAATCCTACCTTCTAGTTTAATATTTTTTCTAATCCCTCACAAGAAGTAGAAAAAGTGTATAATTTGCAGTGTCTGGGTGACTCAGTTGGTTTAAGTGTTCGACTCTTGGTTTCAGCTCAGATTATGACCTCTCAGTTTCCTGAGTTCAAGCCCCACACTGGAGTCTGCATTGGCAGCATGAAGCCTGCTTGGGATTCTCTCTTTTCTCTTCTCTCTCTCTCTCTGCCCCCCTCCCACTTGCTGTGTTTCTGCCTCTCTCAAAATAAATAAATAAAAGTTTTTAAAAATATATTTATATATATAATACTCCATTTCCACCAAATACCAATTTTGGTAAGTGTCAGGATAAGTTTATAATAAATGTATACAAACTCTTCTGTATATATGTGTCAGTTTAGAGTCACTGAGGAAAACAGCCAGAAAATTCAGTAGGTCAGTAGAGGGATTTTAAATTAAGGAACTAATTACACAAGTTTTGTATGATCAAAGCAAACATTATCAGTAGTAGAAAGTCACTACTCGTAAAGGGGAAGGAACAGGACAAAATGTCTATTCTGTCTGCGTGGAGTTAGACTATGAGAAAAGCATCCTGGATGCTCTCTTTGTTTCAGCTTCTCATTTCCTGCCAAGGCCTTCATCTCAATTGATATGGAAGCTGGCTGGGTATGGAAGGTGGGAACTGTAGTTTACAGGGACCAGCCTCCAGTATAAAGCTTAGAAAGAGAGGCCAAGATAGATACACAAGATAGAATAGAAAAGATACATCCCAAGAAACAAATAGATAACTAACTGGCACATACATCTATATGTTTATTTATCCTTAGGTAAACTAATATATTACATACATAAAAACAGACTTATAGATTATATGCTTTCAGATATAGATGATATATTCTTTTCCACATACTGTCATGCAAATATAAATATTTTATTACTGTTTATTTTATTTATCTACTACACAAATTCAGAAGAGGATCAGATTTTCAAAATTCAAAATACTTTATGCAATGATTCTTGTGAGTCAGTTAACAATTAGTTTATTTTTCCATAATTTAATCCGGCTTTTATCCACACAGTTATCTTAGTCTAAATTGTTGTATGGACTCATTTCCTGTATTATGTAAATGTTGAAGGACAAATATTCTCTCTTTCTTTACTTACACCCCTGAGCACCTAGCATAGGGCTCTGTGCATGAGGTTACTGAATAAATATTGTTTGCTAATGAATTCATAGAAGTATAGCTTGCAAGGTGACAGTTTATTTTATTTCTTGTTTCCATTTGCTTTTCTTTCCCCAGCAGTTCTCAGTAACCTTAGAAATGTATTCAATGTGAAGAGTTCCAACAGTAGGTTAATTTGTGGCAAAATGAGTATGTTTTCCCTTCATCAAGCTACATTTACTTTAAAGTCCATAAAATAGTTTTATTCAGTTGCTGTTAATTGCAGAACTCCTGGTAATCTGCCAAGGATAATGACGTTTGCCACAAATGATCAATGCTTTGCTATAGAACAACTTGTTCAGACTCTCGCCGAGAAAAGAAAAAACTTATTAAATGGATTACAACACATTTGTTGTATGTAGAGTACCAAACTGAGCTGAGATCAGAGAGTGTGATAATGTCATGATTCATCTTTTAACTCAGAAATAAAGAAACACTCAAATATATCATGACCGCGAAAGTTCTTCTTTACCTATGTATTTTTTTCCTTACCATTCCAGCATCTCATCTTAAACCAGCTTACCTTAATATTTCCTTTGACTTGTACTACCATTTGAACTGAAGGGTGATAGTTAAATCCAGAGTCAACGATTCATCAGACAGAAAACTTGGAGTAGTGAAGCAGGCTGTGGCACACAGGACATATGCCCCATCTAAAGAAAGCAACTGCTTCTCTGCATCGTTCCACCCTAGGCAACAAATTACACCTGCTGTATACCAAGCTTTGCACTAAATGCTGGGGCTACAACAGTGAACAGACAAAATTCCCTGCCCTATTTGGGTTTTATATTTCAGTAATAAGAGCTAGATAACAAGTAAATCAGTGAATATATAATAACTTGAATGAAGACAAGTGCTGAGGAATTAAGCAAAGTGTAGCACAGCTATATCAGATGCTGGGGGAGAGGATTTTGCAGTTAGGGTGGAAAGTGACATGGGATGAATTACCGGTGGGATGTGAGCCATCAACCCATGTGGATATTTGGAAAGAAAGAACAGATATTTCAGGCAGAGAAAATAGCGAGTTCAAAATGCCCTCAGGCAGTGGTTCTCAGACTTGGCTGGACATTGGACTTACCTGGGCATTAAAAATTACTAACATTGTCTCCCACTCCCAAACATTCTGATTTAGTAAGGTTGGGCTCATCAAATAACCTGAACCTCAAGTGTCTCAACCACATCCCCCCCTCCCCCCTAAGTTTAATGTGCAAAAAAGTGCGAGAACGCTTGTGCTAGTTAAGGCTTTGGCCAGTTAGAATCCTGCAGAATTGTAGCCCTCATGCTTCTGACCTTTCCAAGAATGGTCGACAAGTCAGTTTTTTTAAATCTTTTTATTTTTAAATATTAACAGCCAATGAAACTACCTCTGAACCAAATCTAGCCTATTGCCTACTAATTTGCAATTTCTGACTTAATGGAGCGAATTCACAGATTGCCCCATATATGAGTATTCCCTATATGTCAAGGTGCAAAATTATGACAGCTTTCAGAGAAACAAGTGAGAAACAAGAGAAATAGAGGAAGACCTAGGCTATGGTCTCCAAAAGCCTGACCCGACAGTGGATTACTGCCTTTTGATCTTACCTTAGGACCATGTCTCTGCCCTCTGCTACCTCTGCTATATCTCCTCAAATCAGTTTGACTTGGGTCTCAAGCAAGGCATCTGCTTCTGTATGCTCTTTTTGACTTGGGTGTTACTTGATAAATCTGACTCCATTGGATTCAATTACGTATTTTATTAGTATCTACCATTTATCCCTTCAATGAAAACAGTCAGATCACAAAAGAGCAACAGGCAGTAAAATTTAATTTTAAATAATACATCCATATAGATATCTTAATAGATATAGTTGTCTGGAAGAATATACCAAATGTTATTGTATTTTACACTGAAAGGCAGAATCTATGTGTGGCTGAAATCTCTATTGCTGTCAGTATTGAGTGTGATTTTTTTAAATGAACTTATATTATTTATAGACTCCAGAACATTTTCATATATTGGGCACTTGTAGACAGAAAGGATTTTTGTCTTAGTCGTTCATATGAAAGAGAGAGGGGGGTCATTCATATGAAAGAGAGAGGGGGAGAGAGAACTCAACACCTGACACATTGTAGGTGTCGGATAAACATATATAAATGAATGAATGGAAAAAAATAAACAGAAGTTTTAATCAAAACTTCTTTATGTACATTATGAGCACGAGTATATGCCAGAGTTCAACAAAAATATTTTTCACTTAAATTGAAACTAACCAACTCTCTGGTACCAAAATTGGGGGCCAGTGCATAAAGGAGGCAGTGAGAAGTGAAGGTAGAGAATGGCATGGACATTCTCAAAGGCTTTCTGATTTTTTCCAAAATTCAAGTTTGTGCTAACTTCCTAAATTATCCCTTGCCCTCTATACAGATAGACTACCCACTGCTACTTACTTTAACCTACTCTTTACAGCTCTGACAATGTGCTATCAGTGAAAAATACAAACATAGTCTATTTTTGCATAATTTAAAGATGTATGACTTTTTAAAATGTTAATTTATTATTTATATCCTGTCTACTTTGGAAGTAGGAATTTAGGCAGCGGATTTCTATTTTTGTGATGAACACTGGCTCTAGTGTTGCCTTTCAAAGGGGTGAAAAATACTTTCTTCCCCTTTAACCTTATCAGCCTTACCTGGACAGAAAAGAAGCTATAGAAAAGAGGTGTGATGCTTGTTCAGCACACAGTCCCAGATTGTTAGAGCCAGGGATGTCTTTTGGATTTGCCTTGCCCAGTGATTCACAAACTTTCTTTTAGCAGGGGAATGATTCTTTCCCTCAGAAGACATTTGACTGCAGCATCGCTGCATAAAACATATAAACACAGCATGGCTTTAGTTCAAGTAGAGGCCTGGAGAAGTCTTGTTTCTTGAGGTGACCTGAAGGACCAGATTAGAATCCTAGGGACCCTCAGAGCAGTTTTAATAACTACTGAGCTAGTCCAAGCTCCACATTCTACAGATATTGAAACTAAGCCCCGGAAAGATTATGACTCATACTGTCAAGTTAACGTTCAGAAAAAACACCTCTTGAATGTTTAATAGTGATGATGAGTGGATTCTTAATGGCCTTATCCAGTTTGTGGATTAGACTTGCCATCTGTTTTATCTCTTCTTCTCTAAGGCTGCCTGCCCTGTGGTGATTTCACACTCATTAATAGTTCCATCAGTGATCCAGTGAAAGGAAAAGAAGATGGAAAACTCAAATCCCTTATTAGACCTTATCTAGATGAAAAAAAGATTGAAACTAATGAACATGGCAAGATTCTGTGTCAGTTCTGGCTGGGTCAGGAGTACTGTCAACTCTGTTCCTCCTTTGTTTCAACACTTTCTCCTACAGCCATGTGTTTCTTCTTAGCCCAATGTTAGCCAGACTTGCTTCCTGACCAAATATGAAACTTAAGACTGAGTTTCCTGCCCAAAGCAGCTAATTTCAATCTCAAACCCAGTTTGCTTAGATTGAGACTCTGCAGCTGGCACCAAACTCCATCTGGGTTCTCTCTCCTCTTGTTTAGAAATTTTGATGGGTTCAACATCTTTGCTGTCCAGCTACTCTTTCTGAATTGTGATCCCAACTGGCCTTTCTGTTGAATGGGTCTTTTTGCTTATGTTGTTGTTTGTTTGTTTTTACCTTGATTTTGGCTTTCTATCATGACTTGATCTCCATCACCAGCTTCTGAATTCAGTTCTCTGGGACTGACATGTTTTACATGGAGGAAATGGCCTCTGGGTTCCTGGCTAATCCTAGGGCATGACTACCCACTGCCTCTGCTGTAAGTCTAATGAGAACTTCATGATGCCTCATCTTAACAGAGTTCCTGACTTTGCTGCTACCAAATTAGGAGTAGTGGCCTACAAACAAAACCAGCAGCTCTATCTATTCAATATCAATTTTGTGAATTGTAAATGGCAACCTCAAGAGAATCATAAGAAAAGTGAGTATCAGCTGTGTATAAAACTTATTGCTAGACACTTTTCTACATGAATATTGTTTGATTAAAGTCATTCATTCCTTTCTTCCCTTAATTTTATATATTTACACACATATATATGAACATAATATATGAATACTATACACATTCATATGTATATATTCATATACATACATATACATTATATATACATATATAATTATATATGTATTAATTATATGTATTAATTATACATATAATTATATATGTATATAATTATATTTATATATATTAATTATATATATATATGAATTAGTTTGAATATAGCTTTAGCTGCTCTAGTAGAGACCAAATAACAGTGGGTTAAATAGAAGATTTTCCTCTTTTGCAAATTAGGCCTTAAAATTGTACACATTTCCTGTCTTTGTTAGTTATTAAGTGGAACATCTGTAGGATCCTCTCTTCTGTAAGATCCTGAGACATTGTGTTGGTTTACTGACAGACAATGAACTTTTCAGTGTGCACCATTGTCTACTCCTATATATAAAGTCATTTAAACTACCTTACCCCAAATAGCTCTCTTTTGCTCAAGCATAGCTAATACATTTGTTCTTTTGTTTTGGTAGATTTTATGCTCTTTGGAAGTGGGAATTGTGTCTTCTATAATTTACCTCAAAAGGTCTTTGGATGTGTAGATGGTGGTTATTAGCTATTTGCTATTACCACAAAGGACAGAACAAGGAGAAATAGCTTCAAGGAAAAGTAGATAATGAGATAAGTTGGTCAGACATTAGAGTCATTTATGGAGGGAGCTTGTTGAATTGTCTTTCTTGAAAATATTATAAGTAGAGCATAAAACTGTTTGCCCAGACTGGATTATAAGCAACTTTGCCTCAATAGAAGTCCCTAAATTTTTAAATAAATTATCTTCTATAATTTGGATTTATTAAGCTGTGCTGTTTACCCCTCCATTAGCAAAAAGCACATAATTCTGGTTATAAAATGTCTTCACACTTGCCTAAGTTTGGATTTCTTCATCCTCTATTCTCTTCGAGTGAACTTCTAGGAATCTTCTACTCTGATTCACAGATATTATATCATTTTCATTCACTCATTCATTCAGTTTATATATATTGAAGCCTTACTATACCACAGGCACTAGATACTGACTGCAGAACTGTGAAGAGAGGGTGATTATCTCTGAGGGTGAGATTCTGGTGACTGGTGGACACTGGTGACGTAAACAGTTCCCCAACATGCCAAATCTTAATGAGC
Organism: Paguma larvata; assembly: GCA_030068075.1. Classification (NCBI taxonomy): domain Eukaryota; kingdom Metazoa; phylum Chordata; class Mammalia; order Carnivora; family Viverridae; genus Paguma; species Paguma larvata. Next base: position 46,339 of record JAINVK010000862.1, on the reverse strand, counting down.
CACACAAACTCTTAAGTTCAACCAAATGAATTCCACATACCTTCTAACTTGGGAAAATCTCAAATTCCCTATATTCCTACAACTACTGTAGCTATCAAAAACCCAACTCTCAATTCCGATCCTATATCTTTCTTATCTTCATGTCTGAGTGTCCAGGTCCTTCTCTCCAGTGAAGGTTGTCTGGGTGGAGTCTGATCCCTAAAGTCATAAAAGATGGTGTTTTATTATCTCCTTTCCTCTGTCTTATAAGCAGGGGGAGAGTAGAAGTGGGACAGATACCCAGAGGTATATGAGGCTTGGTCATTATGCACATTCTCAAAGATAAGTGTTAGCCCTCATGTCCCATCTTCCTGATTTGACATCCCTGAAAGGAAAATGAAGATCAACATCACCACCAAAGATCCCAATAGAATTATAACTCTAGTTTTATAATTGCCTCCATTTAAAAAACAAAAACAAAAACAAAAACAACCAGATGCCTGTTAAACCTACTGTTAATCTTTGCAACCACCATATAAAGTATTGTCTATATACTACTGATGAAGAACTGAGATTCAGAGATCTCAGAGTGTTCTATCTGGTAACATATAACCCCAAATTTCAGTGTCTTGATAAAGCATAAGAATATTTCTTTGTCTTTCTTTCTTTCCTTCCTTCCTTCCTTTCTTCCTTCTTCCTTCCTTCCTTCTTTCTTTCTTCTTCTTTCTTCTTCTTCTTCTTCTTCTTCTTCCTTCCTTCCTTCCTTCCTTCCTTCCTTCTTCTTTCTTTCTTTCTTTCTTTCTTTCTTTCTTTCTTTCTTTCTTTCTTTCTTTCTTTCTTTCTTTCTTTCTTTCTTTCTTTCTTCTAACAATATCCCAACATGGTGTTCCTGGTCAGGCAATTCCTGGCAATTCCTTAGACAGCAACTTTAGGATTCAGGATGGAAGTAGCTTGGAAAACTCTCCAGCTGGAGAAAGAGAAAGTAAGGCAAGAGAATATAGAATCACATGTAGTACACACTTTTCCCATATGCCATTTGCCAGAATATAATCATATGACTGCACCTGATTATAAGGAAAGGTGGGAAATATAGTCTAGCTGTGAGAACAGGAGAAAATGAAGAAGTTTTGCAGTTTTTAGCACCCTAAGTTCTTACTCAAGGTACACAATCAATGTGTAGTAATGGTAGGATCCACACCTTCTGACCCTGGACCTAATTATGTATTTGTGTGCTCATGCAGCATACTATCTGGAGTATCTTGCCAAGGCAAAGTAGTTTCTTGGAGAAAAAATGGTCAATTATTTTACTGGGATCTAGGAAGTACATTGAAGTCAAGGACAGTTCTATCATTTCATCTGCAAATGGAAGTGATGGAGACCTTCTTAGAAGACTGAAGAAGGAAGTAGGAGCTTGGAGGTATTTCTGTCACTCTGCCAGGAAAATATAGTAATTCATTTTTGTATTTGTCTGAATCTGTATGGAAAATATACCTGCATTTCCCTGTGCTTTTCTATTCTTTTATCCATTTTGTGGTATTAAATTTCTTTGAGGACCAAAGCAGCATCTCATTTTCTAATGTCTGGTAGTTGTATTGCCCTTAGCATCCCACATACAGATAGAGATAAACCCTATGATAACCCCAGCTACACAGAGTATATGGCTGTTTTCCCGGCCAGGAGTGTATAAACTTTACCCAAAAATGGTTCAGTTTGTCTTTAATTAAAACTTAAAGCATGAGCTTCTTGGCTCTGGCAAGGGCTCTTAGATGAGAACCTGCTTCACAACAGATTTGTCTCACTGCAATCTGCCTCACAGCAGGCCCCTTAGATGGCTGCCATAGGATTCTCGGATGGAGAAAGCTTGCAAGTTCACAGAGCCACAAAGAAAGGCAGTTAATGGCCAGAAGTACCTGCAGCTCCTTTCAGTTCATTAACTAAAGCTAACTTGGGAATCATTACCAGAGGGAGACCAATTTGGCAGCTGTCAGCACAGAGGACAGAGATACCAGGCTGACTGCTGGCCACATGGACTCAAGTCCCCACACCTATCACCTATTCACTCACTCACCTCAAAGCTCAGTCACAACTTGTGAATAAAGTCTCTCTGTCTTTAAGCCACCACTCACCCTTTATTGCATTTTGATCTAAAACTCCCATAGGATCTTTAACAACATTAAAAAGCAACCGGCCTATCAACTAACAATTATTTATTATTCCCACTCTCTATCATAGGTTCGAGGCACATAATAGCAGTAAAAGATATTGCTCACAAAGAGCTTTCGGCCTGGTTGTTGAAGTGAGTCCATAATGAATAAGATATTATTATACACAAAAATATGAAAAATATGGTTATATATGTAAAATTTATGGGGCGGGTCATAAAAACTTAGAATATTGTATAATGTACAGTATACATTAAGAAAATGAGCAATTCAAAAAAGGAAAAATATTCTAATGGTCTTATTACTATTTTGTCCTCCTCCAGATTATCTAACGAAAGTTCCTTTGATTAAAAAATATGAAGCAGGTACAAAGCACATACATTTACATTTTAAATGCATCCCGAATTCCTTCACTATTTATTTAATCAATACCAGTAGTTCCCAATTTATGTAGAGGAGCCTAAGAGATTCTTGGATACTATAGAATCTGCAATTCCATATGCTTACCTAATATTGCTGATAGACAGAATAAAATACCTCGTTATTTTTCAAACATTTGGTGAGGTAAAATTAGTTGTGAACTCATTATGGCAAGTTGTTGAACCCATAGTATCTCTTTGTAATTTTATGTGTTTTATTTTTTCAATCAGTGGAACTAATCTTACAACTTGTACATATGAAATACTGAATTTAATCCCAATTGTGACATTCATTTGTCATTTTTTTAAAGATGTAACCCTCAAGCACAGAATTTTATTCTAAATATTTCCAACTTGTAAGTTTCGGGTGCTTAGTGCCTTACTGAGAAATATTTTCTTTTTTAAGTTATCTGTCTTATTAGATCACTACATGGAACAATTTTGATAGGAAGAAAATAATTTACTCATTTATGAAGACGTTTGTTCTCATTGGTGAGGTTTCTTTATTGCTCAGAAGGATACTTTTATCAACTGTGGCCTCTTAGTACTTCTGAAGGTGTTTAAGCTTTTCATCTTGTTAGAAACTATTAAAAAGTGCCTAATAATAAGAGCTGCCATGTGTAGATTGTCTATCACATATTATATAATGTGTTACCTGATTCAATCCTTTATCAATCCTCTGATATAATTACTATTTATCTATACATTATGGATGAGAAAATTGAGTCTTGGAGTTAATTAACTAATAATATCTGGTCAAGCCAGAATCTGAACACAGATATCAGTGACTCCAGAAACATTCTTTCAGGGTGATAAAAGGTAATTTGAGACAATTTGAGCCTGCCTAAATTCAGTATGTCTCTACCACTCATATAGTGATGGAAAATGCATACATTTTTACAAAAGAGGAGAAAATGCTTTATTGCATTCAGGGCCTATATTAGTCATTATTCTTCCTCACATCTTTCTAGCTGATACTTTATTTCCTTCCTTTATTCATTATTTCATTAATTCATTCATTTTATGTTCATTTATAGAGCACCTCTATTTGCCAGACATGGTAATACAATGAGGAGCAACAGGCAATTTCCACCTTCACTCTCATGTGGCTTGGGTGTGAATGGAAGCCAATGGAAAGGTGATTCTAATATAAGTGCAATAATAGATAAATTGAGATAAGCTCAGAGCACCATATGTTATTAGAAAGAAGAACCTAACCTAGCCTAGGAAGGAGGAGGGAATCAGTTATAAATGAATAGGTCCTCATAGTTTTACCTTTTATACTAGTCCTGGGAGTGGTTAGAGCACATAATTTAGTCTTTTCATTGCAAAGATAAAGAAATATTCAAAATAGTCTAAGATTTTTACTTTTATCACCATCAAAGAAGTCTTCAGTCCACCTCCATGCTAGTGGAAGTTTTGGGGAGCTTTAATACTTTGGATATATTTGCAGAAGTCTCTAACCTGGAGCATGCATTGTGATTACCGAGATCCCTGTGTTTCTTATTACAATCTCCAGTCTACACTCACAGCCACCACCACTGTCCAGGCCACCACATCTCCTACCAAAGTCAGGACAAAATCCCCGGAACTGGTTTTCCTGTCATCTGTCTTTTCCCTTTCTGGTATATTTCTTACCCAGAAAAGTCATCTTTCTAAAAAAAAATATATTTAATTGTGTTGCTCCTCTGTTTAATAGGCTTACTATTATACAAAATAAAAGCCTACGCTCCTTATTAACCTAGTCCTCAAAGCCCTTCACAACCTGGCCCTTCCTTTCATATGTCGCATGCTTTGGTTTCTCATTGCTCCTTGACCATAACTCCCTTCTTCTGACAAAGACTCCCTCCAAGACTCCTCTGAGTCCCCTAGAGCTAAGATGGTCACATCTTTCTTTAAGGCACCATAACATCTGGTGTCCCTTTTATCATAGAACTTATATCTCTTTGCTGCAATCTCTTGACCTCCTGTACATTTTCACTAGAAAATGTATTCATTTTCGCTAGACTGTGAGTTCCTCTAAAACAGAAGACAAATATTGTCCATATTGTTCACAATCGGGTCCTACGTATCTATCCTAAAACCAGGTTTGTAGACAATACCTTATACATTTTTTTCATTTATTCATGAAAATAGCCAATATTTACTGAGCAATTACTATGAAATCTTCTGTTATGCTGAGTGTTTTCCATGCATTATTTCTATTTTTCCTTAATTACAGTGTCTCTCTTGATTAAGCACTAATATTCATACTTTTACTTTTATAAATTAAAAAATTAAGGTTTATATTTGGTACATAATTTGCCCAAAGTTAAATTGAAGGAAAGTGGGAGATCTGAACTCCTAATCACTGCAGTATATTGTTGAATGAATGAATGAATGAATGAATGAATGAATGAATGAATGAATACATGCATACATGAATGCATGAACGACTGAATTGGAAAAAAACAGCATATTGTCATTGATTAAACCTCTGGTTATATTAGAAACTGTGATAAAACAACTCTGTTAAGAGTTTTGTTAAGTCTCCTCTTATAACTAACTTTTAAAATAATTTAGGTAGGGCTTTATTTAACATGTCTGTCTTTTCTCTGGGCAAGTAACAATCAGTCTAGAAATCTTTTTCTCTGTTTGATTATTTATTTGTTTATTTGTTTATTTTGAAAGAATAATCTCTCACCGCCCACTAGCAGGGAAGGTGTAGAGAGAGGGAGAGAGAGAATTCCAAGCAGACTCCATGCTGTCAACACAGAGCCCAACATGGGACTTGATCTCACAAACTGTAAGATCATGACCTGAGCCGAAATCAAGAGTCAGATGCTTAACCAACTGAGCCACCCAGGGAGCCCTGGTCTGGGATTTATTGTGAGGTATACATAGAGATAGATGAAAATGGAAATAAAAAAGTATATATATATATATATTTCAACATAAAGTTGTTATTGTGAGCAGGTATTAAAGAGCTCATTTTAGATAAGCAATGGGCAAGGCATTCAAAGAAATGGATATCTAAACAGAAAACATTTAATATTGTAAGTTTTAAAAGCAGGAGTGTTCTTAGAGATCAGGTATTATGATTGCAAGATACAAACAAGGAACTGGAAGCCAGAATACATACAGTTGTCTTGATATGTGACTTTGGTCAAATTTTTCAGTTCCTCCAGGCTTCTGTTTTCTCAGAGGCATAATTAATTTCAGTGACATTCAACAGATCTTTATTGATTGGCAATCAGACCCAAAAAGTTTGCTCAGATAATCTTCAAGTTGGCTCTTATACCTCCCAACCAGTGACTCCAAACTTCCCTCTTCACTTCTCAGATAAGGACGTGGGGTCCCAAGACAGGTGCTTTGCCAAAATTACATGACTAATTAACAGCAGAAAACAGATTGTTTTGACAAACTATCATTTCATATCACTAATGTACTATGAGCTAACCTCTCACTTCCACACACAGATATTGAGGACTGTAAATTGTGAGAATTCGTCACCTATTATCCTCAGCAATGTCCAGGATGATCTCTGCATAATTTAAGAAATGTGAAATATTTGGCAAAATTACAAAAAGAACTCCAGGAAATGAGAAAATGGTGTCATAATATTACCCATTAAAGCAAATGAAAGTTCCATTTTTTCAAGAGAAAAAAAGCCGGAATGACTCAAGTTGAATTCCGGACTGTGGCCTATTCCTTGGTGACTATCAAATTCCTGATGTCTAAAATGAGATATTTTCAATCTCAAATGAAACAACGTATGTAAAAGTCCTCTGTAAACATCCAAAATACTCAAACATATTTGCTGCTATTAACTGAAGGCACTTTGCTGAAAGAAGTTGTTATACTTCTCCATCTTCTTCTAATACAAGGAAACAGTGTTAAATCACCTTTCTTCATAATGGGAGCTTTTAGACGTTGGCAGGGAGTGGGGACAATAAGGTATGTTAAGGCAATATTTTGTTAGAGGAATTTTAAGAATTTAAATGTAATATAAATTGCTTTTTGAAGCAGGAAGAAGGAATAGATCATCTTGAATAAGGAATATCCGATAGTAACGAGTGTATTTGTGAGATCTAGGACTGTGTCTTGTCAATTTGTTTTTTTTAATGAGAAAGAGAGAAAAAAAAAAAGCATGGCGATACTTGTTTCAAATATTTCAGAACTGTCAAGAGTCCTTGTATAGATGTGATCATATGCAATTTTATTTATTATTTATTTATTTATTTATTTATTTATTTAGAAGATTTTTCCATGTGGTCAGGAAAATAGTTTGATCTTTTCTGCACAACTGGGTTCTCTGGGTGAAGGCAAAGACCATTAAAGCCATTTATTCCATAATGGGAAAAGAAAAGGACCAAGAGAGCAGAGAGGGCTCCGTGTTTCAGTGCTCAGCTCCTGACAACACACTTAGGAGCTCAGAGACAATGTCTTTTAACTGTATAGCCTTTCTTTTCTCCAAAGAGCAATTTAGGGAATGCGAGTTGGCATTTGCAAGAGGTTAAAAGAAAACGAAAATTGTTACCCTGCTGTGAATTTGTTTTTATGCCTGTTTTATGTTTCCAAATAACAGCTTGTGGGTTTATTCAATATAATTGTGAACTGTATTTATAAGAGGTTAAGAGAGAGAAGTTTCTTAAGTTAAAAAGTATGTAAGGGACCCAAGACGCGGGTAGCATTTTTTAGTGCAAACTTTGCTCTTTCAGCACTTTAGTTTGGTTCCCTATATATAAACTGTTTTACTAACCCATATACAATAGGTGTGTTATGTCTATGTTAATGGCATTAAGATAAAATGAAAAAGCAGGAGAGTTCTGTTTGGTCAACTTATAGGTTGCAAAAGGACTCTGAGACCACCCAGCATTATGGATTGTCATTTGCCAGAGAATGATGGGGACTGTCTGTTTATTATCAGGAGGTATTATGGTTCTTTGAGTGCTCAGCAGCACCAACCACAGCACTGACACCTAGAAGATACATTGCTCTTGAATTGAAATAATTCAAATAAAATCCATTTGATTACGGCTTTGGTTACTCACAGTGAAAGCCAGCTGTGTCTCTTAAGCAAAGTTTGATTCCTATTTAATAACAAAGAAGCTTGAGCAGGCTTCCTGGGTTTGCTCTGCCTATTCCTACACTAACTGCTTGACTTTGGTAACTTTCTTCATCCTCCGTTTCCTCACCAGTAAAATAGAAATCTCTAAAGTGCTTACCTGAGTGAGTTGAAAGGATTAAATAAGAAAATCCATGCAAAACGTTTAGAAGATTGTCTATCTTATAGCAATTGTCTAATGGATATTGGTTGCATGCGTTAGTCCTAGATAAAGGCTTACCTAACTAATTTCAAGTGTGAATGTGAATAAATATAAACATATATAAGGATGCCTGGGGGCTCACTTGGTTGAATGTCTAACTCTTGAATTCAGCACAGGTCATGACCCCAGGGTCATGGGATCAAGTCCCGTGTCCTAGCATCGAGCCACATCCAGTGTGGAGCCTCCTTAATATTCTCTCTCTCTCTCTCTCTCTCTCTCTCTCTCTCTGCCCCTCTCTCCCCATCCCCCACCTCAAAAACAAAAACAAAACAAAAACACACACACACAAAACATGTATATATTCACTCCTACTACAAATGTTTATTGAGAGATTATTATGTGGTAAGCATGGTTGCTTTCACAACAGAAACAGAGGTGAATAAGACAAATAATAAATATGTGCCACAAAGAAAATAAAAGAGAGGTATGGTAAAGAGTGGCTGGAATGAGAGTTGCGGTGTGGAATCTGGTGTAGGGGTGCAGAAGGGACCCTTTGAGAGGAAACCTTTGACTCCCGAAGAGGAGAGGCTACTAGCACATGAAGATCTAAAGAATGAGGCTTCCATGGGTAGGAAACAGCATGTTGAAGATTTTTCAGGGAATAGAAGATCAGTGTGGTAGTGCAGAGTGTTTCTACCTCAACCCATGGATATTTGGGGTGGGATAACTAATCATTTGTTCTAGGGGCTCTCCCATGCATTTCAGGGTGTTCGCCATCATCCCTGGCCTCTATTTGACACCCCCAAATTGCGGCAACAAAGTGGGTCTCCAGACTTTGTCAAATGTCCCCTTGGGTGGTATATTCCCCCTTTCCTGCTGGGAATTGCTGGACTAGCAAATGAGCAAGGAGGACAATAGTTTTATATGGAATAAAAAACATTAGGGAGTATCTTTGAGAGCTCTTCCTAAGCTACACTTCTAAGGTATTTCAGGCTAATCAGCTGATCTTGCCACCCACCTCCTGGCCAGAATATGATGTCTGAATATGTAAATCATGAGGTTGCAACTTCTTAGGCCACCCACCTCAAGTGTCAGTTATGATTCCTCTTCTAAGCCCTGAGGCCTAGATCTTTATTTTTCTACTCAGAAAATGAAGTAATTTTTATGTAGCTTTTATTTCACCAAGTAAAATGTGTAATATTGAACTATATTCCTAATAGGATAAGCACTTAGAATAAAAGCAAAATAGTATTTAAACTAATAAAATTTGACCTATGATGTATTTCATTAAGTAAGCATCATATTTATTGTGTGTGAAAATTGAACTGAAAATAGTTGCTTCTTTTGAGTTCTCTTTTGAGTTCTCAGCTTTGCATGCAGCTTTGGTTTAGCATATCCATCTAAAATTTAAAGATACAAGTTAGGTTACAAGGATGGGGGAGATCTACTAATGAAGTATATTAATAGTAACATTTGTGAAATTTTTCCAATCCTTATACAATATTAGAAAATAATTATTATGTAGAGTATGTATGATTTACAACTCCTGAGGTCCCATGAAAGTGGTTTTATTTTTCTGAGACATGAATAGTTCAAAAAGACATTTCTAAAGCTGCTAGTTTTACAAGAATAACCAAACAGAGGACTAGCATCTGAATGGCTATAACCCTAATCAAGATAAACTGTAAAGTGACCCCAATGGTTTGAGATATCTCTTCATCTTAAACCATCATTTATTTTTTTGGACATAGCAACACATGTACTAAAAATGACTTTCTTGGGGTAATTTATATTCTCAGCAGAAAATGCCCCAAGAATATCTTCTAGACATATAAGGTAGTAGAAAAAGACTTTGGTAGCTAGTTTTAAGGAATAAATTTCGGAAATTTGATCAGTTTTCTGCCTCATTCTTAATTTGTGAACTTTTCCTAGATTAGAATTAGTGGCTAGCTGGCTTCTTCTTTTCTTTTTTTTTTAATGTTTATTTATTTATTTTGAGACAGAGAGAGAGAGAGAGAGAGGGAGAGACAGAGAGGGTGGGAAAGAGACAGAGAGAGAGGGAGAGAGTGTGAGAATCCCAAACAGGTCCCACGCTGTCAACACAGAGTCCAGTGTGGGCCTTGAACTCAGAAATCTTGAGATCTTGACCTGAGCAGAAATCAAGATTGAGGCACTTAACCAACTAAGCCACCCAGGTGCCCCTAGTGGCTAGTTTTATTCCCATGTAAGATGGTGGATGTTAGACTACTCACACCTCCAGAACATAATAGAACTAAGTCAAGACTCTGGAGACTTATGTCTTTAGGTCATGGTCAGAAAACTGTCTGCTTTACTCAGATTCATCCTTCTAGGACTGGCTAATGTTTCAGATGCTATAACTTATACTGGGTCACTTGGAAGTCTTTCAACAGATAATTTCTGCTTGGCACACATATCAGGTATTTGAATTTTTTACCCTTCATCATTCAACTTGTATGCTTCAGAATAATAACTAAAAATAATACTTTACTAACAATGTCTCTTAGCTTTGGGAATTTATTTCTTCAGAAGCAGATATTTCAAGAGAGGAAGGATAATTGAACCCAAGAATAGACTACCATGGGAATCTCTCCATTCCTGAGGAAAGTAAAGAAAATGTAGCCATCTGCTAGATGGGCTAGACATAGCCCTGTCTGCACTGGGGGGTCTCTTGGGCTCCCTTTCAGTCCTAGACATCTATGATTTTTCTATAGAGGCAAAATGAATACCATGGATTTTTTTAAAATACTGTGAATCTGTCTTTTCTCTTATTGGTTTTATTAAATTACAAAGAAGTTAACACATGCCTGTTTCAAAAAGAAAACAAAGTAAAACGTGAAAATTTACCGCCTACCCCAATCTAATTCCATTCCTCATATAAAGGTTAGCAGTATGGAAGGTATTCTTCTAGGATTTGTTCTGTGTATGTATGAATGCATTTTATGAATACATCTCTGTATTCTAAAGAAACTGTATAAATGTCTATAAGTAGACATATCTTTAAATATACATGAACAGATACATATAGTTTATTTTTTATAATGAAAATGAGAGTTCTTGAAAACTCGTCTCTGAAGGACTTTCCTCTGTCCTAACTTAAGTGTTTCTTGTTCTTCTTTTTATTCTTCTCAACCTCTATATTCTGTACCACTGAAAACCAAAGAACTTTTCTGAAAAAGGATGACTCCAATAGAGAGTGGGATGGGGAAGGTGCAGAGAAGTGAGAAGCAGAATTTTCTTCAGTAGGCATATACCATATACATATGTGTGAGTGCGTGTGTGTGTGTGTGTGTGTGTGTGTGTGTGTGTGTGTGGGCACGTGCTGTGTGTATCTATATATCTACATCAGCTATATTTGTAAAATTTATATATCCTAACTTTTATATAGGATATATTCCTGGAAGTGGAATTACTGTGTCTAAGGATATGCCTCTATTTCTAATGCAACTTTCCTCAAAGGAACCCAGGAAGCTCCTGAAAGATATTGTGTTGTGAACTGCCCTTATAAACATTACACAGCACCTTGCCATTCCCCAAGTACTTTACTTGTCTGGGAGGGGATTAGGGTATTGATATTGCTCTCCAGTGAACTCAAAATTGATGTCTTAGTTCAGAGAAGAGTCAACTGACAGTAAAGAGGAAAGAAGTATAAGGAAGCTATGAATGAAATCAATTTCAGCAAAGTGTAGAACCAGGAAACCAGATAGCAAAACCGAGAGTAACTTCTTAATCTTGCTTATTGATTACTTACTTCTCTGTCTCATCTCCCATCTTCTACCCTTTATTCAAACACTTTTTCGTTTTCTTCTAGAAACTCTTTCATTATTAACTCATCTCTTTCCCACTCTAACATCCAAATGTACCGCTCTTAGGGTTTTACAGCATGCTCTGCTTTCCTTTATCACAATGATTATCACTTTATATCATTGTTTGATGCACTTTTTTAAAATTACTGTAATAAACTAAAATTCCTCAAGACAGTCTTTTATTTCTATATCCCTGGCACAGCAAGCACAGTCTGGTATATAGTAAGTGCTCAATATATGAAAAAGAGATGAGTGAAATATTGATTATCTCTTACATTATTAGATTATTAACAGATTATTATTAATAGATTATTATCATCTCAGCATCAATGAATATCCTTATCCAAGACACTGATGTATTACATTTAATTATTTTCATATATCTTAAACCAGAAAATGCTTAACCTTCTATCAAAGTTGGTCAAAATTACTGAAAAGAAGAAAAATTAAGAGAGACCATGTCTTAGTCCGTTGGGGCTGCCATAACAATATGCCACAGACTAGGTATCGTATAAACAACAGAAATTTATGTCTCACAAATCTGGAGTCAGGAAATCTGAGATTAGAGTCCAAGCATGGTTGAATGAGTACCCTCTTTTGGTTGTAGACTTCTTGCCATTCACATGGCAGAAGGGGCTATGGAACTCTATGGGACCATTTTTATAAGAGTACTAATGCCGTTGAATGACGGCTCCACCATCACGACCTAATCACTTCTCCAAAGCTCCATCTTCTAAAATCATCCTGTCGGGCCTTAGGATTTCACCATGTGGATTTTGAAGGGACATAAACATGCAGAACACAGCAGACCATTGTTTGGAAAAACATGACCATCATAAATCTGCAAAATTACTAAAATGTCTATCAAGTTATTTTTTATTTCTTTTTCATTCACTATAGATGTTTATATTGAAGCAAATCTGAGTTTCTTTTCCTTCTCCATAGATTGAGTATGTGGATAACTTTCGTTCCCAGTAGATTCACTATTGGAAAAACAACTGTGTTTGCACATTAAGGTGCAAGTGGCTTTCTCCAGAGCCAGAAATGTATGAATGGTGTCAGGACAAGAGATATCACCATTACTATGCCTGTGTGGCAAATGGAAAACGGCCAATATTGGCCCTATGTCAGAACAGCATGGGCTCCCACCCAGGAGTTCCTTAAAAACTATCTGGAAAGCATTATGGTATTTGTCTTTCTCTGGCTGACTTATTTCAGTTAGCATAATACACTCTAGTTCCATCCATGGCAACTAGAAATGGCAAGGTTTCACTCCTTTTGATTGCTGAGTAATATTCCATTGTGTATATGCATATATACATGTATGTATGTGTGTGTGTCTGTGTGTGTGTCTGTGTGTCTACACACACACACATAACATTTTTTTTATCCATCCATCAGTCTAGGGATATTTCGGCTCTTTCCATAATTTGGCTACTGTTGATAGTGTTGCTATAAACATTGGGGAGCATATGCCCCTTCAAATCAGCATTTTTGTATCCTTTGGATATATGCGGAATTTAAGAAAGAAGCCAGAGGAACATAGGAAGCAAAAATAAGATAAAAACAGAGAGGGAGGCAAACCATAAGAGACTCTAGAATATGGAGAAAAAACTGAGGGTTTTTGGAGGCGATATGGGTAGGAAGATGGGCTAAATGGGTGATATGCATTAAGGAGAGCACTTGTTAAGATGAGCACTTGGTATATTATGTAAATGATGAATTACTGGGTTCTGCTCCTGGAACCAATACTATACTGTGTGTTAACTAACTTGAATTTAAATAAATAAAAAAAAAAAGAACTATCTGGACAGCAATGAGTAGTGCTCTAATATTTGCATTTTCTGTTTCATATATCTAATGTTCAAAATACATTTTATTTAAAAATATTTTTAAATATTTTAAACTATTAAAATATTTAAACTAACTATTTCAAATAGCATCTGAATGGCATCCATAGCAACACATATTTATTTTTCTTATTATTAGTTACTTTTTTTCTTTTTTTCTCTTCTCAGCTATGAACTAAAAGCTCTCTTCTTTTTTCCCAAGTTGGGTGTATTCTAAGTCTTACCTGGTAATTGTCAGAAAACATGAAAACAAAAACACACAAGAAAGAAACTTTTATCAGTGAAACACACCAACTAGTAATTTATTTAAAAAAATCTTTCTTCAACTTGGAAAGCCTACTTCAGCACAAGAGTTTCCCCGAGGCACTCTCAACAATGCCATCAATTGGGCTCTGAAAATATGTCAAATGTCCTTATAACCTTTTACCTGAGTGTGCAGTCTGCTGTACCTAGCATTTGAAGTATACTGCAGCAACAACTAGCTCAATACCTTGGGTGTTTCAAGAGAGTCTGAATTGACACCCTGTCCTACAGTGATTCCTTCCCATAAACACCCATCTCGTTTTCTACATAGAGCAGAATGGAGCCACAATTTCCTGACCAGAAATGGAATAACCATTGCTTCAGCCCTAACATTCTCTGTGTGCATTTCTCTTACTACATGGTGCAGAACTGAAAACCTCATGCTTAATACGATGTACAGAAAAAGACTATATGAAGTTAATTTCCCTTTATATCAAACATTCATCTAAGTGCACTGAATATAAAGCAATTGCTCCTGTTCACTGCAATCTCATTTTTAAATAGTTGGAAAATGGGAACATCAGCTCTAAAAGACAGAATTTTTATGTGAGCGCTGATAGCTTGTATTTTTTTTCCATTTTCAACATTTGATCTCAACTGCTGACTGATTTTTAGTAGTGAGCTCATTAAAATCAAGATTGCAATTGTTATTTTAGGTCTCTTGGAAAGCAGGGGCTGAGGTCAATGATATTTTGTTCTTTCATACTTCACAGCCCAAGGAGCAGAGGAGCCTGGGACTCCCTTCTCTTCCTTCTGTGTTACCCACTCTATCATTTCTGTCTCCAACTTGCTTGTTCTTTGGGCTGTGTGGCCACCTTTTCCTAAGACTAAAATAAAGATGATAACAGTTGGTTTAAAAAATAAGGAGTTCCACATATGTATCCATCAGGATCTACTAAAGAGATCTGTATGATACGAAACTGTATCAGTTATTTCACCTAAGATCATTTAGGTGTCTAGTCCCCAGACATACTTGATCTTTAAGAGACCTAATCACAGATCACTTGTAATGTCTTCTTGTCTTTTGAGGTGTCACCCCAGTCCATGAGCCATTCCCACTTTCCTGAGAACTAATTCACCACCAACACCACCCCTTAGCTATTCACGGGTTCCTGGAAGCCATGTTCACACTGTCGGAGTTTGGCTGCAAAAGATTGGACCAGGTTTGAGAATCTGAACCAATTACATTATTGTTTTGGGAATTGGAATTGGAAGACAAAAGGATTACAGATTGAAAAGTCAGTAAAGTTACAGGCAGAGTTGTGGAAACAGTTTGCAAAACACTACTGTTGTAGTCGAGAGTGGCCCTAGTTCTTTAGCCTTTCAGAAGACTCAATTATTCTCCTTTTTCTTGGGCAACATACAATAACTTGTTGAGGCATACATGAAGATGTGCTACCTATACCCCTTGTCAAGAAAGGACATGATGTTCTAACTTCTGAGAATACTGTTAACTCCTTCAGGGTTTGCTTGGGTTGCACGAAACCACCTTATTCCAAAACTTACCCATATCCATTTCTGATCACTATGTGAGGGATAAGGTTTCAGGCATTTAGGTCCACCATAGGAACATCCTGATAGGCTACATATGTTCCACAGTTCCTTATGAGTTTGACCAAGGTTTTGCCAGGTCTATATCACACTTCAGCTTCTCACTCTGACCATTCCTGCTTTCACAGGTTTGGATCCCTAATAAATGTCCTATGTGACAAATTCCATCTCAAGTTTCATCTGTTTCAGAGCAATCCAACCTGCAGCACTCAGTAGATGACCAAAAGTTTCCTTTTTATTTTTAAACTGAATTCATCTGTTGCTTGCAACCAACAGTGTTAATTAAGACATTCAATATTCATATAGTGAGTGGCACACATGATCAGCAGGGATGTGTAAGACTTATGAGAACATCCTGACTATACGGGTGCTAAAAGTTGTTACATTTTTCCTTAGAACAGGAGATGATTTTTAGAATCAATTGAATTGTTACGATCCAGTTGGAATTACATTAGCTTTTCTTTATAACCCCTTACTCTTAGGAGAACACTTTCACAAAGAATAATAACTATGTTATCTTTATAAACCTTCCATCTAACAAGTTACTGGTACGTAGAAAATGCTCTGTAAATGCTTCCTGAATAAATGAATAAAATCTGACTACTTCTACATTTAGTCAGACTGTCTTAACACAAGAATGTCAACTATGCTGATTTTTAGTGATAACATTTGTACTAGCTATCTTTTTCATGCCTCACTTCCCTGTTGTCACCTCTTACCCCATTCTTTCCATTCTGTTCCTTTCTTCTGGCCCACATGTTCACTGTTCCTCTTCTGTCTTATCATTCCTCTCTCAGTTCTAAAATCTTTCTTGCATGGTAAACACACCCTCCATATCCTCAATTGTCTAGTATTCTCCTTGAATACTCCTCTGCCTTCAATTTCCCCTGAGGATGATGTCATGCCTCTTACATTCTCTGCCCCTTACCTTGACTGTCAAGATAGAGGCAACTCTGATATACAACAAAGATATTCATGTTGGTTGGTATCATGTGATCTTATTAATCATGATACATGTCATATGTTCATAGTGACCAAGGCAAGATATTTAGAAAGAATTTAGTATTTGAAATTCTAGCTTTACATGCAAGAGAGTACTCAGATCTGGATGAGGTATATATCAAAATTGGAAAAAAAATTCAGATGATTCAAAGATAATTCTGAAAATGACGTCTCAGGGGAGTTTGGAAGGAATAATTAAGCAATTCTATGTGTTCCAAGTGTGAAGGGTTTTAACAAAGGAAATTAGGCTTATCAATCATGAGAACACAAAAGGATAAAGGTCAGGATTTACCAAAGACTATTGGTCCTGGAGAGAAGATTATTTTCTTTATTTTAATTTTTTTTCATGTTTATTTATTTTGAGAGAGAGCAAGAGAGCATATGTGTGCATGCAAGTATGGGAGGGGCAGAGAGAGAGGGAAATAGAATCCCAAACAGGCTCTAGGTGGGCAGTGCAGAGTCTGACTAGGGTTTGATATCACAAACTGTGAGATCATGACCTGAGCCCAAATCAAAAGTCCAACGCTTAACTGACTGAGCCACCCAGGTGCCCTGAAGCCGAGGACTCTTAACAGCTCACCTGGAAGCCATTGCAGATCTTAAGAGTCTCTGAGAAAATTGCTATGTAGGCTCTAAGAGTATAGCTTTCAAGGTAGCTTTCAAGGATTAGCTGGAAATCTGCTTTAACCCCAGAAATCTGCCTCCGGAATACTGGCTTCTCCCTTCTAACACCTTCCAACTCATATGTAAGTACTTCTTATTGGCTGACTGGAAGCTGTTAACAATAAAGAGAAGGGGATTCTAGGATATATAGCTTACAACTTCCCCACCGCAGTGCAGTGGTGAATTGGAAGTAGCCAGTACTGATGCCAAGTTGCCAAGCGACTTTTCAGCACGTTTCCCATTGGGCCTCAGGAAAACTGAACATTCATAAGGTAAAGGAAGCATCAACTTAGTCATAATTTATTCAGGCCAAAAGTTAAAGTTTTATTTCTTCCTTTTGCCAAATTACAGAGTAGAAATGGATTTTGAGCCCCAGTGAATAAAATCAACTGAAACAAATGTTATATTGCCAGAATTAAACTATTAATGTAGGCAATGTGAGGTCTAAGAAAGAAGCAATTTTTTTTAATCCTAAAATATCCTTGTTACCTTTTTGGAACTTTATATAGTATGTGCCACTCCTCAATCTTTCCAGTATTTCTGAATTGCGCTAAAACATTAATTAAATGAATGGAATGCAGCAATCAATCCTGGCAGGTTTTTCCCTTGGAGTAGAGTAGAACTTAATTTATTTCTACTTAATTACCTCATTTCAGCCTTGCCATGTTTATTAATAATGAATATCTGTTCCTTTTAAAATGGCATTGATCACCAATTTCCACTGCTGCCAAGGAAATTTGACATGACAAATGTCCAGGACTGGGTTCAGAGTTATTGTGTAATTTGATATACTTCTAGCATAATCGATATGTTAGGCAATCCATAGTGCATATGGATCCAACAAGTTAGCAATACGGTACAAAAGCAGACTGTTTTCCCTTCTCCAGCATGTTTTGTTGAAACCTGCAGTTGAACTTAACTTCCATGAACTTGCAAAACTAATGCATTTATATTCATCCTGTGATTTCCTCTTTCCCTTCCCTTCTCTAAGTCTTTTTCCCCTGCAGCGAATGCCAAGGCTAATTGGCCCATTTTCAGTTTAGGAGAAATCACCCGAATTGATATTTCTAGCCATCTTTTTAACAATGTTAAACGGTTAGACACAGGTGAGGTGAAAGGCATTTACTGCTTGCTGCGAGTGAGTGGTATAAACGGTATTGATCTGCTATGAAGGGTTTACAGTAGGGAAACAGCACGTTATTTAAAGTGTGAATACCTACCTGATGTATTTTTTTACCTATATCCAAACACTTGTAAAACCATTTTTACTCCCTTGTTTGCCTCCTCCCCCAACCCCTTTTTTATGTTTTGTCACAGGCAGTATCCAAATTTGGTCTATGATATTGTTTGGATTCCAGATTTAACAGTTGAAGTGATAAGGAGAAAAAAATAAAAGGAAAAGGAAAGACTAATGAAAATACACGTAAATTTATAACTAAGTTATAAGAAGTAAAGAAGACTCAGTTCTTCAAAGCTGATGCCAAAGAGTAAGGCCTAGCAATCCTTCCTCTTTGGGAAAGTCTGATGCCCCATGTCTCTTCCCCATTATAAAGTCTCCTTCTCTACAATCCTTTAGAGAAACAGTGCACAGCTCACATGGATGTAAAAGATAATTAATCTCTGCTTGGTAAAAGCTTTAATTGGTCAAGAGAGAAAACTGGGGTAAGGATCTCTCAGGATATAAGATTATGAATAAGGACAGATAGTGTAGAAAACAGGGTCAAGTTGGTTGACCTGTGAAGGTATGAAGAGAAAGGCAATTTTCCTCCTATTCTGTTAAGTCAGTAGGAAGTGCCACATTCTCATTTAGATAAACAACTATAGACACGTATATTTTAAGAGAAAACTCTCATAACAGCATCTAATGAATTGGGGAAACTAACACTGCTTTCCTAGTTAAACAATTTCTGCAGTATTTTAAAGGGAATTTATCTTGTTGAAAAACATAAAGGATGCAGAGGTAAATAACCCTTTCCCTTATTTACTAGAAGGAACCTCTGCTAAACATTTCATGTATAGTTTTTAGTTCTGTTTTAAATTTCACATAAATGGTACCATTTCATATTTCTTTGTGATTTGCTTTTTCTTATTTAGGATATCTTGGAGATTTTTCCATACTACACACATAATTTTTTGTAAGGAATTACCTAGTGTTTCATAGGGTGTACTTAACAATTTCAAGTTTCCCTTCTGATTAACGTCTGGGTATTTTCAACATACTTTTTTGCCATTAAAGATAATTATTCAACTGACATTTTGGGATATAGATATCCTTGCTTATACGAGAGTATTTCTATGTGAGATATTCTTAGAAATAAAGCACCTAGGTAAATGCTTTCGCATATTTTAAATTTTGGAATATGGTGCTGAATTCCTCCACACGGATTTTAAAATTCTATGCTGCCACAAAAGTATTGTGGGATTGTTGTTCACACCATTCTCACCAACACAGGATGGTTTCTTTTTAATATTTTATTTATTTTTCAGAGAGCACAAGTCGGGAAGGGGCAGAGAGAGAGGGACAGAGAATATGATATGGGGCTTGAACTCAGGAACCATGAGATCATGACCTGAGCCAAAGTGGGATACTCAACAAACTGACCCACCCAGCTGTCCCCAGGATAGTTTCAATTAAAAAATTTTTTTTTGCTCATCTAAATGACACAAAATGTATTTGCTATTTTAATTTGTTTCCCAATGTTGAAAATTTAATTTTTAAATATGCTTTTTAAATATGCTTAGTAACATTTAATTTTTAAGTATGCTTCTTAGTCGCTTATGTATCTTTGTCAAGAATTTCTTGGTCATATACTTAGACATTTTTCTGTTTGGTTGAATATGGTTTTCCTAAATTAAAAGGCTATATTTGTCAGATAACTTTATGAATATTCCACAATTTCTGTACTGATTTGAAATGTTACCTTTATCATATTCTATTTCTGACTTATTTGTTCATTAATCTATTGTCTATTTTTCAGTTAATTACTATAAGCTTTTAAGAATTGTATTGAA
Source organism: Paguma larvata (assembly GCA_030068075.1). Lineage (NCBI taxonomy): Eukaryota > Metazoa > Chordata > Mammalia > Carnivora > Viverridae > Paguma > Paguma larvata. Next base: position 26,325 of record JAINVK010000862.1, on the reverse strand, counting down.
TTTTTAAATGTTAATTTTATAGGTAGGAACTTAAATAAATTCTAATTATTTTTCAGATGATTCTCTAGGACTTTCTAAGAAGAAAAATCACAGATTAGTTTCTTTCTTTGTAATATTATTAACAATTATTTTTTCTTATTGCATTGAGGAACACTTGCAGAACTATATCCGATAAGAGAGATGATAGTGATATCCTTGCCTTTTCCTTGCCTTTTATTGAAATGGTTCTAATATTAGCTCACTAAGTAAGACATTTATTAGTTACTGACACACATAACTTAATCTGGCCCAAGACCTTTCTTTTCATCCCTAGAAAGATGTGGTTTGTTTCTGAAATGTATGTTAATTGCTATTTGATGCTTTTCAGCATTTACTGAGATAGTAAAATATATTTGCTTCTTTAAGAGATTAATGTTGTGACTTATGATGAAAAAAATACCTTTCTAGTTCTAAAATGTTTAAGCAAATTTTTGAAGATTCATAACTTGGTAATAATTCATTATTATTTTATTATAATGTTATATTCAACTTGCTAATATGTATAGTTTTTGAATCCATCTTTACAATTGAGAATGACTTGCAGCTTGCGGGTGTGCCTGCATGTGTGCAAATGTTTTTCTTTTATTTTTAGTATAAAGACAATGCTAACATTGAGTTATTTATGAAAAATATTCTTATTTTCACATATCTTGAAATGATATTTCACAGAGTGATGAGAGTCATCCTTTTGTGTCTTTGTTAACAATACAAACTCCCTGACATTTTCCCTGAGAACTGCAATTCAGTGAATCTGAGGTAAAACTCATGCATATGAGTTTTAACAAAAATCTTTAAACATTTTTTATTGGTTGGCTAATTTGGGAAATATAGTTTTGGAAATATATATATCTTGAGGTTTTGAGAATTTTCATCTACAATTTCAACCAAATGGATTGAAAATTGATATTTAGATCTTTTTCTCTCCCCAAAATCCAGTTACAATATGGGAATATTTGGAAAAAAAATTAAGGCATCAACCCATAAAAAGAGAAAGAGAAAGGAGACATAGAAAGACAATTGTGTAGGTATAAACCGAGATGATGTGTGAATTATAATTAACTTATCAGTCCTAGGAAAACTAAATTCTAAGGCAACAATAGGAAAAGCAGAGAAGCAAATTACATCACAGAAAACTCAGGAGTAGGCAATACCTTAGTTAAATTAGTGAAAGTGAGAGACAGTTGGGTTAACTAAGAAAGACTGATCAAAAGTGTATTCAAGAGGTAATTAAACTCTCAAATTTCTCTCCCAATTTTGAGCAAACAGTTCACTATTCTTTCCTATCCACATGTAAGATGGAAAGATAACTCCCTGGAGACAGGAAAATAGAAATCTTTGGATAAAAAGACAGCAAAGTAGAGGATAGGAGTCATGTATGAAAAAACAGGAAATTATGAGAAAGAGAGGGCCAACATGGCAGGGATGTAGGGGTACCCACTCTTCCGTGACTCTCAAACAAAAAAGGACTGAAACGAAAGGACTCTCAACTCCAAGAGTCTGGGAAGAAAGGAGTTGGAGTCTACAAAGAAGAAAATGCAAAACCCAGGAAGCATCTAAATAAGTGTGTGAGTGCAAACTGGGGGAGACAAAACGGACCGCAGAGGTATGGAGGGGAGGGAGCCGCTTCTGTGGAAAGACAAAGGGAAGAGAAAGAACATCTGGGGAAGTGTAGGACTGTATCTGAACAAGAGAAAAACCTCAGACTGGGACAGAGAGGGAGTCTACCATCCAATCCCTAACCCCAGGGCTTTTGAAGAGAAGTCCCATTTCTAATGGTGGAACTCTCTTCGGACTGGGGCTTTTGGCAGCCCAGACCGCATACTAGGAGGTGGAGAGTTGCCTCTGAATCAAAGTTATGCCAGGGATGCAATCTACACCAGCGAAACTGGGCATGGCAGTCGAAGTGAGTATAAAAACTCAGATAAGCGTGGACATGGGATCACATGCAAATTGCATTGTGCTAGCATCCATGGCAGAGTGAGGATGGAAACAAAGGGGTGATTTGGAACTCCGGGTCCGTGAAGAAGGGACTGGGGCGACACCATTGTTGTCTCCCATACCAACAACACCAGACCCTAAGATTTTGTCTGCCAGCCGGCAGTGGAGGAGAGACCAGCCTACACCAAACCACGCCCCTTCCCACAGGAGAGCTGCTTTTATATGGCTGTAAACCAAGTACAGCAGCAGCACTGTTTGGTTGAACTCCAGGTCATTTCTTGTTATTTAGATATATTCTCCCTTTTCTCCTTCTTATCTCTCCCCAAGCCTAGGCTGATTACCCCAGGGTATTGGTTTGCTTAAACATTTAACCCATTCTCTCAATGAATGTTCTATGCCTCCTACTTTACTTTCCTATTTCTTTCTCAGGAATAACCAGGCCACATAGTTCATCTGGGTAACTTTATCTTCTTTATTTTTCCTTGCCTCCTTCCTTATTCTGATTTTTCTCTCTTTAGATTAAATCTTTCAGTCTCTCTACGTGGTCAAAGTTCATTTTCTCTTTCTCCCTGCACCTTTCATTATCCTCTTAGTATATGCTCTTCCTTCAGAACTGCATACACCCTGTCCTTAACTTGTAGCTGGTATTTCAGGTTGTATGCCTTCAGAGTGTCATTCGCTATTCTTTTTTCTGTGTTGATCTGCTTGCCTGTTTTATTTGTCGGTACATTTTAATGTTTTTGTTTTTTGTTTTTTTGTCTGTCTGTTTTCATTTCCAAGGCTACCTCAGGAAACAAACCAAAGTACACCTGGTAGGGGACAACCAAAGTCACCACAACAGACAGCAAGTGACACACTCCAAAAGAGAAAAAAAAAAACACCTCTTGAAAGGCCAGGGCATGGACAGTATATGAGCCCCCCCGCTTAATAGAGGAGTAGATGCAGAGGCAGAACACATAACAAGCTTTTAAAACTTATAAGGGGCAGAAAACTAGCCAATAATGATGAAATGGAAAAATTCTCCTCAAAAGAAATTACAGGAAGTATTGACAGCTCAAGAATTGATGAAGACAGATATAAGCAACATAACAGAATACGAATACAGAATGACAATCAAAAAACTAATCGCTGGGCTTGAAAAAAGCATAGAAGACAGCAGGGAATCCATCACTGCAGATATCAAGGAACTTAAAAGTGGTCAGAAGGAACTAAAAAGCAAAATAAATGATGTGCAAAACAAATTGGAGGCAGGTACAGTGTGGATTGAAGAGGCAGAAGAGAGAATAGGTGAATTAGGAGATAAAATTATGGAAACAAAGGAAGTCGAGAAAAAGAGATAATCTGATCCAGGAACAAAAAAGGAGAATTCGAGAGTTGAGCAATGCAATCAAATGGAACAATATCTGTATCATAGGAATCCCAGAGGAAAAAGAGAGAGAGAAAGGAGCTGAAAGGGTACTTGAACAAATCATTGTTGAGAACTTCCCAACATGGGGAAGGAAACAGGCACTGAAATCCAAGAGGCACAGAGAACTCCCCTCAGACGTAACTTGAATAGATCTTCTGCACAACACATCATAGTGAAACTGGCAAAATACAAGAATAAAGAGAGAATCTTGAAAGCAGCTAGGGCTAAACGGGTCTTAACATACAAAGGTAGACACATAAGGGTAGTAGCAGACCTATCTACAGGAACTTGGCAGGCGAGAAAGGAATGGCAGGAAATCTTCAATGATGAACAGGAAAGATATGAAGCCAAGAATCCTTTATCTAGCAAGGCTGTCATTCAGAATGGAAGGGGAGATAAGGGGAAAACCCCAAATAAACGAAAAGTGAAGGAATTCATCACAAATAAACCGCCTTACAAGAGACCCTGAGGGGGACTCTATGAAGGAAATGTTGCAAAGAACACAAAGTAACAGAGACATCATTACAAGCATGAAACTTACAGAAACACAATGACTTTAAACCCATATTTTTCAATATTACACTGAATATAAGTGGACTAAATGCTCCAATTAAAAGACATAGGGTATCAGAATGGACTAAAAAACAAAACCCATTTATTTTCTGTCTAAAAAAGACTCATCTTAGACATGAGGACACCTTCAGATTGAAAGTGAGGGGATAGAGAACAATCTACCATGCTACTGGAAGTCAAAAGAAAGCTGGAGTGGCCACACTTTGTCAGACAAACTAGACTTTAAAGTAAAGGCTGTAACAAGAGATGAATAAGAACATTATATAATAATCCAGGGACCATCCATAAGGAAGAGCTAACAATTATAAATGTCTATGTGCCAAATTTGCGGGCATCCAAATTTATAAAATGATTAATTACAAACATAAGCAATCTTATTGATAAAATTGTGCTAATTGCAGGGGACTTTAACACTCCACTTACAGCAGTGGATAGATCAACTAGACAGAGAATAACTAAAGAAATAATGGCCCTGAATGACACATTGGAACAGATGGGCCTGGCTGACATTTTCAGATGCCCAAATCCATAAGCAATGAAATTTACATTCTTCTCAAATGCACATGGTACATTTTCCAAGATAGACCACATCTGGGGCACAAAGAAGCTCTCTATAAATATAAAAGAATTAAGATCATACCATTCACACTCTCAGATCACAATGCTATGAAACTTGAAATCAATCACAGGAAAAAGTCTGGATAATCTCCAAAAACATGGAGGCTAAAGAATAACCTACTAAAGAACGAATGGGTCAACCAAGCAACCAAAGAGAAATTAAAAAAATACTTGGAAACAAATGAAAATGAAAATACAACATTCCAAATACTTTGAGATGCGGCAAAGGCAGTCCTGAGAGGGAAATATATTGCAACCCAGGCCTATCTCAAGAAACAAGAAAACAATCACTAACACAAATTCTAACAGCACGCCTAAGGAACTAGAAGCAGAACAGCTAAGACACCCCAAATCTGGCAGAGAGAACTAACAAAAATCAGGGCATAAATTAATAATATGGAGACTGAAAAAGTAGTGGAATAGATCAATGAAACCAAGAGCTGGTTTTTTTAAAAAAATAAACAAAACTGATAAACCTCTAGCCAGACTGCTCAAAAAGAAAAGAGAGAGAACACAAATAGATAAAATCACGAAAGAAAATGGAGTGATTACAACCAACCCCTCAGAAATACAAGCAATTATCAGGGATACTATGAAAAATTATATGCCACCAAACTGGATAACCCAGAAGAAATGGACAAATTCCTAAACAGCCACACACTTCCAAAACTCAAACGGGAAGAAATAGAAAACTTTAACAGACCCATAAGTAGTGAAGAAATTGATTCAGTTATCAAAAATCTCACAGAAAATAAGAGTCCTGGACCAGATGGCTTCCCAGGGGAATTCTACCAGGCATTTAAAACAGAGTTAATATGTATCCTTCTCAAGCAGTTCCAAAAAACTGAGATAGAAGGAAAACTTCCAGACTCATTCTATGAAGCAAGCATCACTTTGATTCCCAAACCAGAAAGAGACCAGCAAAAAGAGAGAACTACAGGCCAATATCCTGATGAATATGGATGCAAAAATTCTTAACAAGATACTAACAAATCGAATTCAACAGCACATAAAAAGAATTATTCACCGTGATCATGTAGGATTCATCCCTGGTTTGCAGGGCTGGTTCAATATTTGCAAATCAATCAATGTGATATATCACATTAACAAAAGAAAAGATAAGAACCATATGATCTTGTCGATAGATGCAGAAAAAGCACTTGACAATATACAGCATCCATTCTTAATAAAAACCCTCGAGAAAGTTGGGATAGAAGGAACATTCCTAGGCATCATAAAAGTCATTTATGAAAAGCCCATGGTTAATATCATCCTCAATGGGGAAAAACTGAGAGCCTTCTTCCTGAGATCAGGAACACGACAGGGATGTCCACCCTCACCACTGCTATTTAACATAGCGTTGAAGGTCCTCACATCTGCAATCAGACAACAAAACAAAATAAAAGGCATCAGGATTGATAAGGATGAAGTCAAACTTTCACTTTCTGCAGATGACATGATACTCTACATGGAAAACACAGCAAAATCCACCAAAAGCCTGCTAGAACTGATCCATGAATTCAGCAAAGTTGTAGGGTACAAAATCAATATACAGAAATCAGTTGCATTCCTTTACAGCAACAGTGTAGCAACAGAAAGAGAAATAAAGAAGCTAATCGCATTCAACGTTGCACCAAAAACCACAAAATACCTAGGAATAAACCTAACCAAAGATGTAAAAGATCTCTACTCTGTAAACTATAAAAAAACTTATGAAGGAAATTGAGGAAGACACAAAGAAATGAAAAAAAAAACATCCCATGGTCATGAATTGGAAGAATATATATTGTTAAAATGTCAATACTACCCAAAGCGATCTACTTTCAATACAACCCCAATCAAAATTGCCCCAGCATTCTTCTCAAAGCTAGAACAAACAATCCTAAAATTTGTATGGAAGCACCAAATATCCTGAATAGCCAAAGCAGTATTGAAGAAGAAAACCAAAATGGGAGGCATCATAATCCCAGACTTTAGCCACTACTACAAAGCAGTAGTAGTCAAGATAGCATGGTATTGGCTTAAAAACAGACACATAGACCAATGGAATAGAATAGAGAATCCAGAAATGAACTCACAAACATATGGCCAACTAATCTTTGACAAAGCAAGAAAGTGCATCCAATGGAAAAGACAGCCTCTTTAACAAATGGTGCTGGGAGAACTGGACAGCAACATGCAGAAGAATGAAACTAGACCACTTCCTTACACCACTCACAAAAATAAACTCTAAATGGATGAAGGACCTGAATGTGAGACAGGGAACTATTAAAACTCTAGAGGAGAAAGTAGGAAAAAAACTTTTTGACCTGAGCTACAGCAATTTCCTACGGGACACCTCTCCAAAGGCAAGGGAATTAAAAATAAAAATGAACTACTGAGACCTCATCAAGATAAAAAGCTTCTGCACTGCAAAAGAAACAACCAACAAAACTGATAGGAAACCAAAGGAATGGGAAAAGATAATCACAAATGACATATCAGATAAAGGACTAGTGTCTAAAATCTATAAAGAACTTACCAAACTCCACACCCAAAAAACAAATAACCCAGTGAAGAAATGGGCAGAAGATATGGATAGACACTTCTCCAAAGATGACATCCAGATGGCCAACAGACACATGAAACGATGCTCAATGTCACTCATGATCAGGGAAATACAAATCAAAACCACACTGAGATACCACCTCACACCAGTTAGAGTGGCTAAAATGAACAAGTCAGGAAACTATGGATGCTGGCAAGGATGTGGAGAAGAAGGCACCCTCCTACGCTGTTGATGGGAATGCAAACTAGTGCAGCCACTCTGGAAAACAGTGTGGAGATTCCTCAAAAAAATGCAAATAGAGCTACCCTATGACCCAGCAATACCACTGCTAGGAATCTACCCAAGAGACACAGGAGTGCTGATGCATAGGGGCATGTGTACCCCAATGTTCATAGCAGCACTTTCGACAATAACCAAATCATGGAAAGAGACTAAGTGTCCATCAACTGATGAATGGAAAAAGAAGTGGTATATATATACAATGGAATACTATGCGGCAATGAGAAAGAATGAAATCTGGCCATTTGTAGCAACATGGATGGAACTGGAGGGTACTATGCTAAGTGAAATAAGTCAGTCAGAAAATTGCAGATACCATATGTTTCCATGCATAGGTGGATTTTGAGAGACTTAGCAGAAAACCATGGAGGAGGGGAAGAGGGGAAAAGAAAAAAGACACAGAGAGGGAGGGAGACAAAACAAGAGAGACTCTCAAAGACTAAGAACAAACTGTGGGTGAGGAGGGTAAGGGAGGGCGGAGAGTGGGTAATGAGCATTGAGGAGGGCACTTGTTGGGATGAGCACTGGGTGTTATATGGAAACCAATTTGAAAATAAATTATTTAAAAAAATCTATTTAAAAAAATGAGAAATCATACAAAGAAAGAGCAGAAAAAAGAAAGGGGTGCCTTGGTGAGTCATTCGGTTCAGTGTTCCCCCTTTGATTTTGGCTCAGGGCATGATCTTGTAGAAATGAGATCAAGCATGGCGTCAGGGTCCACACAGAGTGGAGAATTCTCTCTCTCTCTCTCTCTCTCTCTCTCTCTCTCTTTCTCTCTCTCTCACTCTCTCTCTGTCTCTACTTTCCTCTGCTCTCTCTCTCTCAAAATAAATAAATAAACTAAAAAAAAAAGAGGGGAAGATATCAAGGAAATGATTCAAGAAAAATGAATTAAAGACATTAATAAATGTCCAGAATGCAAGATAACCACATCATGAACTTTGACACTGGAGATGAAGAAAATATTGTAGAAGTTAGGAGAGAGAGTGAAGACAAAGAGGAGAAAGAGGTCAGAGGAAGGAAAGGCAGAGGAGTGGAAAATAAGAGAAGAAGGAATGAGATTTCATTAAAAAATGCATGAAAATGAAAATAGTGTTGAACTTCTCAACACCCACTCTAAAAGAAGCCGGGAGACAATGGAGAAATCCATTTATGGTTCTGAAGGGAAATGACTTTTAAACCAGAATTCCAAACTCAGTTGAACATGATAGCTTGAGAATACGTTTCGTTTGAGAAAGTATAAAGATGAACAATGTAAAGATATAACCATTATCATTATTTTAATGTTTTGTTTTCTCCTCTTTGTTTTAATGATTCTTGTGGACTTTGGCACACAGGTATATACCTGTTTGCATACTAACAAAAAATCCTGCTAGCTGTGGGTCTTGGATGACTCTGTTTCCCGCTCTGTTAAATGGAAATTCTACTCAGTAATCTAAATTTTATCACACATATATATAACAATTCAATCACCAGTTAAATTAGCCCAACTCCTATTTATATTTAAACCTCCACTTATTCCAGGTAGCTACACTGGTGAAAACTTAGAGACACACATATGAGCAATGTGCGAGCAGGCAGCAAGGATAGCAGAGCCCTGACAAGGGGCCTAGCTCATGCCAGAGTTCAATACATATAAACTACTACTATTACTGTTTTGTGGTTTTATTGTTTCATTTTAGAGAAAGAGAGAGAGCAAGAGCTGGGAGAGGGGAAGCGGGGGGAAGAGAGAGAGAGAATCTTAAGCAGGCTCCATGCTCAGTGCAGAGCCAGATGCAGGACTCAGTCCCACGACCCTGGATCATGACCGGAGTGGAAATCAAGAATTGGATGCTCAACTGACTGAGCCACCCAGGTGCCCCATTATTGTTATTTTTTAGATTATATTGTATATACTGTTTTGTGTCTTTCCTTATGTTTTCTGAAAGACTCAAAAATGAGTATTTCCTCATACTATTATGAAGTAGAACAATTTAAAGAATTTGAAAAAAAGAAAGCGAGGTACGAATGGAGACTTTTACCCATCTCTGAAACCTGGCTTGAGAATTTTAAAATGGAATGGCTTTATCAGTGTTCGAGAGCTTATCCTAGGAGCCTACAAATAAAGAATCTCTCATTGAAAGGCATCCAACTCCTTCTCAATGAGAAATACCTTCTATGGCATTATTGACAAATGATCACTTGGGCTAGGTGTGGCTGCTTCCAGTGACAGGGACCTCATGACTAGCTATTTTTGCGAGCAGAGCTGTGCTCTTTTCTGTACCTTTCCAAAGGACCAGAGCTGCGTGTGATTCCAATGTAAACTGACAATAAAAGAGACGAATTAGCATAACTGACTGTTTCAGTTATGAAGATTAAATAGCCTTTTATTGCAGATGTTTGCCAAGGAAAATGCTCCCCAGTGGAAGACTCTAAGCAGTTAAGATAGATTTGATGAGGGTTTTAATTGCTGTTATGCAACTGGTAATGGAAAGCTTTTATTAAATGTCATGCAAGAGTCAATCGATAGTTTAGAAGAGAAAAGCTTCTCTCTGATATAGACCTCAGGCTTTTCCAACAGTAGTTTATCAGCAGGGACAGTTCCATCAGCAATCCCAAATATTTATAAAGTACCCTGTATGCATATGACAATATCATAAATGGTTTTGGGCTGTTGGGAATTGGTAAAAAAATAAGCACATGCTGTGGAGGATCTAATGATTTGAAGGAAGCAAATAGCTACCATGGAAACCAATGTATTTATTTTGTACATACATGTATATACTTTCTACTTAAAAGCAATTCAGTATGTAATCTCAAGAATGAGATATATTAAGATGAAACGTGTACAAAAATAGCATTTTCTTTGCAAAATGGTATACCATAAGATTTTTGTTTATTTTCTTAATAGCATGATGGAAAAAAAATTTGGCTGCAATGCAGAACACTTGGGTTCTAGTCTATCATTAACTACCTAGATCTGGGCACTTCCTTGACTTCTCTGGTTCTGAATGTTCACTGGTAAAATGAGACTTTAGGTAAATTTCTGAGGACTTTTTCTAGTTCTAAGATCCATTGTTTCCATGAAGGAGTAAGTAACCCCAGTGTAAGAATCTAATAATTCATGTTATAAAATTATTCTACACAAATTTTAGAGTCCATTTATTGTATAAAGGACATGCATACTAATATAAGAATCGTATTTTCCACAAAATGCATATATTTTAAAACTAAAATAGGAACTTGATCGGCAAATCATAGTTGGTATTTTCAAGATCCCCAAACTTCTGCAAGATTATCTAAAACAATTTTTGTCACATTCAACATACTGTCAAGCTTGTCTCTTCCTATTGGTGTCGCACTCCCATAACTGCTCAATGAGCTATGTGAATAAATAAAAAGTACATTGCTTTTGTAAAAAGAGCTGATTCTTCCTAAAATAGGTGGTAATAGAGCATGAATCCTTTAGTGCCATTCTATAGTTCTATGATCTATCAAGATCAAACCAGCAACTTGACTTCTGAAAAGAAGTGCCTGAGATTGAGGGAGATTATTAGATGTAGAGAGAGTAGACCTGCATTCAAGTCTCAACTCTATTCTTTAGCTCTGTGACCCTGGGAAGTTGTCCTCAATTATTCTACAAAATAATTTAAAGGACATGAATATCAACATTATTGAAAGTGAGATAATCTACACATTTCTATACTGTAATTAATCATACATGTATAGGTTATCACTTTTACAATTTTAATAAGCATTCAGATTTTTTCCAGATTTAAAAGAACTTTGTAGAACTCTTATTTATGCTAGGCATTCTCACAAAGAGCTTCTCACTTAATCCATAAAAGTTGAATTAAATTTTGCATGGAAGTTTTGTAGGATAATTTAAAGATGGAATTGTTGTAGAATAATTTACGAGAGTTTAGGGAAAGTGAAAGCAATGGTGAATGGGTTACTACTTTCAGAAGAAATGTGCTGTAGCTTCCCACTTTAAATATTTGCCATGGATAGCAGTTTTGGAAATAAAGGAGAGAATGCTGTACATAGATTGAGCCACAGTTTAATTGCCAGGAACACGATGAAGTGTCATTGTGTTCTTTACTCATTCTCTAGCCCTCCAGATCTAGCATGTACCTAAAGGCCATCTATCTACCAGAAGCTATGTTTATACAGGTTAGAGGGCTATGTTTGAGTTGTTTCATATAGAAAGGAGATCAGAGACAAAAGGAAATGCACAAAGTAAGTGAAGGAAATCCTGCTGTGTGCTTTTGGAACAATTATTTAACAAATGCAGTGTATTTCATTCACTACATGGCATTTCTTTTCTGCAAGATACATGCCTACTATGTGCCAGACACTTCATTAGAAACAAAACAATTTACATATGGTACTTTGCCTCCTCAGCAATCATAACAGGTAGTGATGACTAATTTCTCATTTTACAGATAAAGGAACTAAGGTTTAGGCATGTCAAGTCATGCAGCTAGCATGACTTAAGTCTCCATTATGATCTTAGATCCAAGATTATTTCTGGAGATGCTTTAAAGTTGCCAGGGGGATGAATTATCATCTACCTACAGACTCTCTATCATTTTGGTTTTACTTTACGAATAGGTAAAGAGTTGCCTAGTTTTAAAGGAACTGTTTTTCCTATCAAATATGCTGCTTCCTGTAACTGCAAAATTAGAATTTAATTGAAATTTGGCTTAAAGGTGGTTTCCTCTGTTATAAAACTCCCCGAGAAGGCCCAAAAATCTGTTAGCAGTCTCAGAATGTGTGGCAAATTAGATCATTGTTCTATTCTTCATGGCCTCCCTGTATTACAATTATACATTTATACCATATGTCACATGACCCTGCGGTTCTGCTCTCTCTTTCCCCATGGTCTTGATGCTAAATTGGGCCATGAATTTTTTCGAAATGAAATGTAGGAGAAGTACTAGTGTGCCAGTGTCTGGGCTAAGACCATCCAATGGCTGGAATATTCCCACCTGTCCTGTCATGTTCCTGCGTTTCATCATGATGAGAACATGCCTAGGGATCTGCTGGTCCAATGAAGATGGAGAAATGTGGAGCCGACCTGAACCAACCTGCAGCCTAAAGAAAGGCTACCCCTAGCCTAGCATAGATCAATTCATCCAGAGAATCAAAATAAATGTTTTTTAATGGAAGCCACTGATTTGAGGGAATAATATTAGCATTGTCATTGCAATAGTTAAGTAGTAGTGCTTAAGAGTTAATAGGGCCTTGTTTAAAGAAATGTCTTAGTTTTGGTAGGCAAGAGTGTAAAGAGAACAGGATGCTGGCCATCTTCTGGTAAAGGAAGTAGGGAAGAAGTCAGGGAATATGATTAAGTAGGAAAAGCCATATGACTATATGCACATTAGGTCTTTGGAGAGTCATGGGTAAGAGATCAGGTACCTCTTGTGTGATTTGGTGCTTGTATGGCTTCCTTGAGACCTTTAGTGACTAAGGAAGAATGTCCTCTGGTATGAAAACAATTGATAGTGACAGAGTCATTGAATTATTCAGGCAAACCTGTTCTTTCAAACTCTGTAACTGGTAACTCACACTCCAAGTTCAGGGCAAAAAAAATTTACTAGATTAGAGAAACTCCCCCATTTAATCTCCTTGCTCTGTAGGTAAAATTATGGTGCTGTTGCGTAAAGCATGATGTCTGAAAATGATCTGTGATGAGTTTTGTGTTTAAAGAGAAGGTGCCAAAAGCGAGTAAAGTAGGAGATTTTTTTCCCCCTCTGAGATGACTTAATTTCTGTAGTGCTCTAATAAGCATGTTTTGCTTGATGGGCTGATGGCCGGCTGCATTATGTGTGTTTGTTTCTCTGCTGCTCTTCAGAGCCACAATAGCACTTCAGATAATGGCCGTGGTATAATTGCCATTACACAGATGTTGTTTGGTCAGATGCTGCTATTCTTTCTGCCTCCTAAATATCTGATCTCTGCAGAATCACACATTTTCATTCAGGTGGGAAGAAGCAGGATTCCTGAAACTCATCTCTTTTTCCAAAACACACTTCTTAAAATGACAAAAACTATGATCTTCCTTGGAAAGAAAATAAAAACTCTATGGAGAAAAACGAGTAGTCTGTTTACAAATGACTGGCTAAATTAATCATGTTATCCACATAAAGAACTACCAGACCACCATAAATTATGATAATGCAGATCTATATTTACTGATTTGAACATATATACACAATTCAATTGATTAGTGAGAGAGCTCATTGATAAACAGTTTATGTAGTATGTTCTATTTTAATTACACAAGTGTGTATGTGTGTATATGGGTAAAATAGAATATAAATTAATATATATTGAAGTTAATAGCCTTAAAAATGGCAAGATTTTATTAGTGGTTACATCTGAGTGATAGGATTATATAGGATTTAGACTTGTGTCTTATACTTTTCCTTTTCTTTTTATAATGAATACTACTTCCTATAATCAAAAGTATAAATATATTTTATTTTCAAAAAAGGAAACAAAGGGCATGCCTAGCTTTTATGAAATTTTATATGTATTTTTCCAATGTAATATTTCATTATTCAATAATGTAAACCTGCTATTTTTCTTCATTTTGACCAGAGTAGAGGTCAATTTTCATAAATGGACTAAGATGAATTGTAGAGCTTTGGAAAGGCCACTAGACACCTGCTACTTATGCAGATAGACACTGTAAATATGCTTTGTTGGATTAAATTCAAATACCTTTTCCTGGAAAGGTGAAAACACAGTCAATCATTCATTTAACAAACATATTCAACATCTAGAGCAGGGCACTGTTCTTTGCACTGTAGGAGAAGAAAGAACCCACAGAAGTAGTAATAATAACACTCTCTGTTTGCTTTCCAACATTTATCCCATGCATTATCATTTACAATCCTCATAACATAAGGTGAAAAAGGCCAAAGAATGATTGCTTTTCAGATGAATGAACCGAGGCTCAGAAAGGCAAAATGGCTTCTTCATATCTACACAGAACCACCTTTCTCTGGATTTAGCAGCCATGTCCCAATTCTTTAGGTAAGTGTTCTTGGCATTCCAAATATCATCAAAATAATGGGAGGGTTTTTTTTTTTATTTTAATTTTATTTTTCTACCTAGCTATAGTCGTCATTACTATTAAGGAATATTGCTGTCTAAATAACTGGGAGCAGTGGTCTAGAATTGGATTATTCTTTCAGCTGGATGACACTGGCAAAAGCTGACTGGTCATCAATATTTTATGAATGAAGATTTTGTATCTTGACAGAGGCTGAGAGTCGGTAGGAAAAGAGAGCAGAAACCCAGGTTGGCAGAACTGAGCAGTGATCTCCTGGAAGCCAGTGCCTTGGATTCTTCAGTGACCATGTTTGCTGCTTCCCCAGGGTTGAGGCTACCCCAGAGATTCATGCAGACCAGTCCAAGCAATCTCTTTCCCTTGGGCAGTAATTTGTTTAGGAGGTTTCAAGCAATCCAATTCTAAGGAGTAAGACTGAAGGAGAAACCTCCTAGGAGACTTCTAATAAATGTTTCCTTTACTTAGAAAGCAGCCACAAAGAATAAATTGTCCCTAGTTGGGGGTTACAATGGCATATTCCGACCCAATCTGGGACCACAGAAAGGAAGAGTTTCAGATCCACCTGGTACTATGCATGACAATTCTGTGGCCAAGCAGGGAAAACTCTTGGACTTTTCCTATTATCTCTTCTTTTCCTCTGTTCCTGTTGTTTTTCTTATTGCCTCTCACCTTCACCAAGGTCTGTCCTTTTCTTGGGCTCATTTTCCTGACTGCTGAAGAGAGCGAAGAAGTGAATTTACTTCTGTATGGCTCTACTTTGAGATGGAGTTTGGCTGAATTGGGCATTTAACCAACAGCCTTTCTTCTTCTCACTCATTCCCTGCCTTTATTTCTGACTAATTCAACTTCCATGTTGATGAGAAAATTAAAGCCTCGGCGTCAAAATTCCTCAGATTTATGACTTTTGGTTTCTGAAATTTGCATTTCCATTCCACTTCAACTACACAAAGTTGAATGGCCTTATCACTCCAAAGGCACTCTATTTTCATATTGGCATTCCGGAAGTCCATGCTGCCAACCCAACTTCCTCATCAGCCTCATCCCTCTGAGGTTTTTCCTGATTCCTTCATGCCTCAACTTCTGGCTTTCTTGGATCCTCTAATGAACTCCAATTCAGCTTTTTCAACATTATTGTCTTGACTGCATTAGAACTTCCTGCTCCCTTGCTTTTTGTTTATGTCCGTACTGTCAATACCCCACCCAGGGTCACAATCATAATTCTGTTTTTCTACTTCTGGGTGCTGAGTTTCACTGGAGAAACTTAAATAACAACCAAACGAATCAGTATTAGAATCAGTGTCAAATGGACTTTTTGTCAATTTTCTAACACATTCCCACAGCAGTTGTTGCCAACGTTTTTCCTACATTTTCAGGCCACTGATCTTACTCCTTCTTCTAAAAACAAAGTTTTCTAAATGTTAAAGTGCAAGTTAATTTCCTGGGAAACCTTGTTAAAATGAAATTTCAACATATGTTGCTGAAATTACTGGAATTAAAAACCATTCTTTTGAGTAGGAAGGTCTTAGATTTCCTTCCCTTCTGCTTCTCTGAAATCTTGGTGAAAAAAATTGCCTTTTGTCTAATATCTTCAATCTTTTCTCTCCTATCTCCTTTCCCTAGAAGACCCACAAGCATACCCTTTGCAAATATGACCTTTTATCAAATAAAATTAGCTATTGAACATATTACTCTTTACTATACATTTTTAAATTACACATTCCTGTAAAATACATATTTTTGGGGAAGTAAGAAGTTAAAATTACCCATAATCCCAGGACTCAGATATAATTATGTCTAACATTGTTTTACATATCCTTCCAACTTTCTGTCCATACAAGTATGTTAATGCACACACATACACATACCATATATTTATATACAGTATATGTACAGGTATAACTATACATGTATGTATATATACATGCATATATGTAAGTGTGAGTGTGTATGTATAGGTATACATACAAACATTGTGTCTGAATACTATAGATTGTATAAAAAGGTAAAAATTTTTCTCTTAACAGAGGCTATCACAATTTCTTTAAGGGAGTGAATAGTTCTTAGTTTTGAAAACTGTAATAGTAAGTGCTTGGAGTAGAAAGTGAGCTCCTGGGGGGAGGAAACTGACTTCTATAATGGAGGGGGAAGCATTTGCATTTTCCTTGGGATTTTGGGATGGTCAGTGATGAGAAGAGAGAGAGAGTAAGAATCACGAATAGTGTAAAACTTTGTGGTATGTGGTGTTATATTCTCTCTTCAGCTTTCAAATATCTGAAAATGCTTTAAGCAGCTTCTTTTTCTTAAGAACTGGTGAAGGAACTTTCAAACTTTGGCTAATGTTGGAAGCACTGCTATAAACATTGGGGCACACGTGCTGGGGGTGGGGAGAGGGGAAATGGGTGATGGGCATTCAGGAGGGCACTTGTTGGGATGAGCACCGGGTGTTGTATGAAAGTCAATTTAACAATAAATTATATTAAAAAAAGAAATATATGAATAAACAAAGAAAAAAAACTGATGAAAGAGCTAAGTTTCTTGTCTAGATTCACATGATACAGCCTTTAGACAGCACATGAGAGTGCAAGAGCCCAGACATAGAGAAGGATATGAAGACAAAATCCCCCACATAATACATGTGTATCTGGGGAAAGATTTGAATATCCATAGATGTTAGAATTGGAGGTGTAAAGACAAGATTATTTAAATACTTGAAAATAAAGGAATTGCTACCTTTGACAATGTAAAAGTATAATGCTAAAGTATATATTTGAGCGTTATATACTACTTATTGTGTGTTTTTTTGCAAAATAATGATATCAAACATTTCAGTTTGTTTTATATTCTGAAAACCAGGTTTTTAATTTTATTGGATGGGCCAGCCATTTATCAGCAACCCAGTTGTAATATGCAAGTGTGATTTTATGGTTTTGTTTTGTTCGTTTGTGAGTGATTTTGATAAAAACCGTTAAAAATATGACCATTTCACATCAGCTTTAAGAAGTTTGAATCTTGGGCTTGACAGCACAATACGTTAGTCTTAGGTCTTGTAGTGATGCCTCAACATTAGAGTCCAGCTCCCTCCACCCTCTTCCATCTTTCCAGCCTCATTTCTTCCTATCTATCCCTTTCTTTCTCTCCTACCTTTCCTAATCTAAAGAGATCTTGACACCACACACACTATAAGCTACAGGCACACTCAAGTTCTTGGCAACTCCAAAATGGCAAAGTCCCTCAATATTTCTTATGTTCTTATTGTCTGGAATGCCCATATTCTTAATATCCAATTCAATCACTATCTGCTTAAAAGAATCCTTTCTTCAATCCCTCCAGGCATAATAAATGTTTCAATTTTCTCAGCTTCCCTAGCATTTTATTTATATCTCTATTATAGCAGTTATCATGTTGCCTTTTAATTATTTTACATGCTTTCTCTTGGCCTAGAGGTAGGAGGAGAGATGATTCAATATTATAAAATATGAACACATTCTGAATCTATTTATGATTACCAATAACCATAATGCCAAAGCTAAGGTGATGATTATGACATGCTAGTACATGTAGCGATAGTACTCTGCCCCAACTAGTGCCACTGCACAAGTGTGCATATGTTTTCTCTTTTGCTTTCTTTTAGTTAATAGGATAACACTCTAAGAGGATCTATTATGCCAGCCATTTTCCTCTCATGAGATGTCTAGTACAATGAATCTCAAACATCAACATGCAAATAAACTACCTGGGTATTTTTTTTCCATCAATTTATTGTCAAATTGGTTTCCATACAACACCCAGTGCTCATCCCAACAAGTGCCCTCCTCAGAACCCACCACCCTCTCTACCCTGCCATACCCCCCTCAAACCTCAGTTTGTTCTTTGCCTTTAAGAGTCTCTTATGTTTTGTCTTCCTCCCTCTCTGTGACTTCTATTTTTTCTTTTCCCTCTTCCCCTCCCTCATAGTTTTCTGCTAAGTCTCTCAAAATCCACCTATGCGTAAAAATATATGGTATCTGTCTTTCTCTGGCTGACTTATTTCACTTAGTATAATACCCTCCAGTTCCATCCACATTGCTACATATGGCCAGATTTCATTCTTTCTCATTGCCACGTAGTAGTCCATTGTATATACATACACCACATCTTACTTATCCATTCATAAATTGATAAACGCTTAGTCTCTTTCCAAGATTTGGCTATTGTTGAAGGTGCTGCTATAAACATTGGGGTACATGTGCCCCTATGCATCAGCACTCCTGTACCTCTTGGGTAAATTCCCAGCAGTGCTATTGCTGGGTCATAGCCTAGTTCTATTTCCATTTTTTTGAGGAAACTTCCACACCGTTCTCCAGAATGGCTGCAAACCGGTTCAAACTGGGTATTTTGTTAAAATGCAAATACTGATACAGTAGATCGGGGTGGATCTTGAAAGTTTGCATTTCTAAGCAGCTCTCAAGAGATGCCAATGTGACTAATGAGTAGGCTATGGAAAACACGTTTTCATTGCTGTGAATGGAATAAGTACTAAGGCTGGGCAGAAAATTTATACATGAAGAGTTTATATCTCAGATGAGGTTTGGGTTCTAAAATCAGCCAATACCAAATACAGCTAAAATTATCTTTGAAAGTCTCATAGGAAGTTGTCAGGGTGGAAAAGGGCACAGTCTTCTCAACAAGTTCCGTATAACATCAGCTTGATCCTTCACTGTTTGACAACTGACAAAGGATCAGGGAAATGCACATAATTAATTGATTCCACGAAAACCAATTGCTTCTGGGCCTTACAACCCAACCTCTATCTGTGTCTAGATAATATTTAAAACTAGAAAAACTATTCCTAATCAACATGGAATGAAAAGTTTATTTACTGTTTTATATGCAGAAATTTGATAGTTCTTTGATTGAGCAGCATGTGAAGGAGTCAGTTGACCTGTAGAGATCATGTTGTACAAAAATAAATGACCCATAAACAGATAAACAAATAGGTACAGGTCTTTAAACACAAAAAAATTACAATGCTCACTCTCTGAGAGGCATGTGGGAACAAAGACTGCTGTGGGAAAAATACCTTCTAACTTCCCATTTCATGCTCATTTTTGGGTGTAGGTTCACTGAGTAGAATGACAAGCAGGACTCATACTAGGTTAATTGTTGTATTCCTCTCTTTCTTTTTCTATTTTTGATTGAAAGGATATAGTTAAATGTGTGTAAATTATATATGCATGTAGTTCCAAGGTTCTCATAATATCAGTGCCAAACACATGTAAACTTTTTATGTATTCCTGCCATCTATAGATTGAGATCAAAAGTTCAGATTTCTTAGACAGACAGCCTGTAAGTCAAGGCCTGCAAAGCAGTGGAGTGAATACAGAAAGCCTGTCATAGAATATTGAATAACGTAATAAACGTATTTCTGCTGAAATCCATAAACCTGTCATTTTCAGTTCCCAATGATAAGCCAATATAAGAAAGTCTACATGATTTTTTCATAATTCCTTACCCTTTTTATGGACTATTTCCTGATAAAAGAACTGGATAGCTTTTCAATCTTTACTGTCATTTGGCTCCTGTTCTCTCCTTAGGGTGTAGTTGATCATGAGTATCAGCAATTCTAGAATACTCATTTTGCTTTTACAAATAACAGTGAAATTGAAAGATTTTATGTCATTTTAATCAAGTCCAATGAACTTTTTCTGGCATTTGTTTAAAGACTAAGCAATAATAAATTTTCTTAAATCTGTTTTCACACTTATCCCTTTCTTTCCCTACTACCTGTATCACTCTACACAAATCAAGAGAATTTTTGGAAAAAAAAAGATACTTCTAAAATAAAATACATGATTAGTCCTTCTTATTTCTCAATCTCCGAATCAAACTGGATCAACAAACTGCTCTCTGAGCAAGCTAATCCTGTTGCTGCCTCAGGGTGCTCTGGGAGATGATTGAAAATATTAAGATATGAAAACACACTGGAAGTATAATAAACAACTCAGCAATATGCCTTCTAAGGTGGACAGATTCTTGGTAGGCAGCCCTAATTATTGCAATCGCTTTTAGGTGTTCTAATGCACTCAGCTGAATTATGCACCACACTGCTTCTGAATGACACAGCCATTTCTGACTCCATTAATATGGAAGATTTCAGCCAAATGCTCTTAAACGATAGCTTCTCTTTATTTGTAATTTCAGACTCTATTGATTTCCTTCTGTTCCCTTCATTATGATTTCAATTGATTACCTTGGCAACTGCAATAACAATGATTGCACTTGACACTGTCTGAGACTCTTGAGATGGTATTTGAATAGGAATGGTATAATTTGGGGGAAAGTGCCTGCAAGAACCTGTCATTAACAGTACACTTACACTTTACTTTTATTGACTTTCCTCTCTTTTGAGTAGGCCCTTGTCACAGAGTTGGCTGTTAACAGGGCTACTGTAGTAGTTCAGATTTCTGCAGCTCTTCAGAGAATAAAAGATTCTTATAATGAAAGAGAAGGGGTGGCTTGTATATGTGTGTGTGTGTGTGTGTGTGTGTGTACACATACACAAACATACATACATATATAACATATGTTTATGAGTGTATGTGTGTGTGTGTGTAGCTTTTGCCATTTTGCCAATGCTGCCAGCACTGTGACTTGCCATTCAGGTCAACATACCAGTTGGGATGGGCATTTGGTGGTGGTTGAACTTTTAGGACATTGGAGCTCAAATTAAAGACCAGGCAAGATTTGATAATGAATTCTGCATAATGTCTTTATTAGGCTTTTAACAAAGAGGGAAACAAACAAATTTGCTTTATGTCATTGTCACACCACAGAGTTTAAAATTCAAAGGCTCGACTGTGCATTGCAAGCTGAGAATTTTATTCAAGATTTTAGGTCTCCACTTTAGCTCAGCTGGTCCTTCCTTAAAGACTGTTTTCTCCATGAAATTCCTGGAGAATATCTGTTATGCAGCAGGAGGGCATCTATGGTCAGACTTTATGTTTCTTTCTAATACTGTTGGTTTAATTAAATAGCCACCCATGCATCCTGTTGATAATAGCACAAGGTTTCCGGGACAGGAGGAGATACTTGCCAAGTTGCAGGGTTATACACGAATTTAGGAATACTAAGTTTCAGCAGTTTCCTTCTAAGAGGCCATGTTCTATTTTTTCTTTGGAAAAGATGTAACACTCTGAGTCCTACCAAAATGTTTGGCTTATTTATACCAGGTTTGCCTGCCAGTTTTAGTATGGTGGGAAGAATCATAAATTAGATCTCCACTGCATGGTTTCAAGGCTCATCTCTGCAATGGAATATGTGATGTTTTGCAAGTCAATTTATAGCTCTAGATCTCAGTTTACTTACTTGTAAAACAAAAAGATTAGACCTGATGATGCCTAAGGCCCTTCCTAACAATATTTTGAAAATAAAACATTTGACAAAGTAACTTGGTAAGCCAACTTAATAATAATAAATTCATTTGTCAATGAATTTAAGTAGGGGAGACAGTTCCTGCCATAAAATATGCTTAGTTTTTGCAGAACCTGCAATTTTGGAAACAAACAAACAAATAAATAGCAAAAAGATTCATGAGTCCAAGCTATTTTCTTTTCTTCTTCAAAATCATTCATCCTTGGCCATCTGGGTAGCTCCAATGCTTCTGTTGGGCTGAAAACTAATTAATTTGATCAACTATTTCCTGTTTGGAAGACACAAGATTCTAGTTCCATCCTTGTAATCAGTTTTTAGTTTGCTAAAACTAAAGGGCTGGGCAGGGAAAGACTATAGCATTGCCAACTCCACATCGCAGAATGGTCGAATACACTTTTCAGGATCAGACAGCAAATGAGTGGAGTCTTCAATGACATAAGCCCTGAGGAGACACTGTAAAAGTCAGTTTGTTAGGATGACTGTACATGTCTTTTGTTATGGAATGTGAGAGCAGAGAGGAGAATGGATAAAGGGCAGTCTCTAAAGAAAAAGACAAAGGAAGAGGAAAAGGGAAGAAAGCAGACTCTGGGAGAAGACTGATTATATCATATTCAGCTATAAGTTCTCCTTTCTGTGAAGTCTGTTTTTTTACAGAACTGTGAATTCTCATTTGGTTTTGACACGGCCTATCCCTCATCACTGCCAAAAATGAAATCAGTGTCTTCTGGATGAAAAGTCTTCATGTTTACCATGTTTAAGGATGCCAATCATTATCAGCCTCAATATTCAGACTCGCTTGTCGGTTGGTAATCATAATGCCAGCAGTCCTAAAAAGGAATCTGGAGTAAACAGTGGATGGATGACAGCTTAACTCCTTGACAACACTGAAGAGTCAAGGGAAAGTATAATTTTAATCACAGAAGCCAGATGTGAAAGGAGCTTCCCCTTTCTCTTTAACAAGCCCTGCTCATTTCTCATTGTCACCTAACACAACCCCAAATGTGGGAATCTTGGCTATTTAAGAAAGGGATGGTGACAGCCACTTTATATTGAAACACTGCAAGAAGATTAGGAGAAAAGAAAGGAGATTCATGACCTTCACAGCTTTTAGTAATTGCTTCCTTTTGAAACTCTCCAACTTAAAATGGAGAAGACTCCAGAACAGAAGTAACTAGACTGTGCCAGCGCAACCCTGGATAATGTTATTAGTTTCACAGAGGTTTCATATAAAATATCCCATTTGATTCTCACCAGAACAAGAAGCAGATGCTGTTACTCCCTTATGTCAAGACTCAGCGTTTGGTGGAGTTTATGAAGATAGTAAGAGGCAAAAGTTAGGAATTGAAAACAAATATTACATTAAATTAGAATTTTTTTTTTCCATTATAACAAAGCTGCCTTGTGGAAAACCAAGCACTGTATTCAGAGAAAACCCTATCTGGGAGATCACGCTAGGGTAGAATGGGATGTGCTTGTGAAGCAATCGAGGTGACTTGGACTTTGGTTAAACACTGATTTTGGATCTCAGAGGTCATGACTACTAGAAGCCAAGGCTTTTCTTGGCATCATTTCCAAGACCCTACAATAGAGCCTGGGAATTTCCCCCTGCTGTCACTGCCTCTGTGCTGGCAAAGCATAGCACCCAATGGCTAACAGATCTGGGAGACTGGCACAGAACTTTGGAATGAGCAGATTTTCCTTGTGTTGGTGATCCTTTGTAATGGTTGCTTGCTTTCTCATTCCACTGCCAGGGAATGTGTCCTTTCATGAGGGCATTTGAAGGAGATGCTTTTTTGTTTAGTGATTTTCTGCACCAGCAGTTTCCTCATTTAGAGAATGAAATGGATATACCTCACCTTGGGAAGCGATGTTCTAGAATCTGTTCCTTTTCTGTGAGCGGCCAGGTGGCAGGGATACTGCAGACATGGAATAAAAGAGGATACTCCTTTGGAGAGGAGAAAAGGGTCTGGGTGAAGAGTATCAAGTCCAGGGGATGGATGGTTGTGGCCATCCTTTCCCAGAACTAGAATAAAATAACCAACTTGGTCTGCCAGGACTGTGGCAAAGAAACCTATAGAATGCATAGTCAGCAATGTGGTTTGTACTATGGAGTTTTTTAATGCTCGTCAATAGCCATCCTTGATATTTATGAAAGTGCCACTTGAATGAAAATTTAGTAGAAAAACTTAACCCAGGGACCATGATGAATACATTAGTGAAGATTTTGATAGTCCAGGGACTGAACCAGAAAGGCAGCAACCACATGAGAGAAGCATAAACCTAAATTCTAATATAAGTTCACTGGGACACAGGATGAGTGCATTGGATGACAGTCATCAGCCATCATGGTGCACGTAAAACAATATACTCTTTCCAAGTGCATCTTACATTAAGAGACTGCATGTTTTGGGGTCAAAAAAGTTGACTTAGGCACAAGATAATTCTGGCTTCAAATGCAAGCTCTGTCACTCAGAAACTGTGTGGTTTTGGAAGAGTCATTTAACCTTTCTGAGTCCTAGTTTCTTTACCTATAAAATGGATATAATGATATTAATTTGTAAATATAACGTAGTTGATAAATGGCAGTTATTGTTGCCACTATTGTTTTACTCCAAAAAGATTCTGTATTGGTTGTATTAGCTTTACTTTTTGTTATTCTCAGTAGTTTTTTTCTCTGGTCACTTATTCTACATATAATTCTAACAGTCAGCAGTTTGCTTACAGATATGCTTGCCATCAGTTCCCTGACACTGAGGTTAATCTCTATATTCTCAGCTGCTATAGCATATGTTGCCTGTTCTATAGTATTAAGCCCTTTTTCATATAGCAACCCCCTTTTTCTTTAGTTATTTTGAAAAGAAGACTTAGCCAAGAATCTATATGACATTAAATAAGGTTATGACATCTTTTGTGGTTTCTTTTCAAATTGGTATTTACTCCTAGATCTATCTCAGGTCAGTCACATTCTTCATTAGTTGTTTGCAAAAGCATAGATTTCTACTCACTAACAGTGGGATTAAAATTACTGGTAATAACACACTATTATATGTGTGGTCCTTACAATTTATTCATCCTTGTTCTAAACACTTTAAATATATTAACTTATTAATCTTTACAATAACAAATACTTCATTGTTATCTTCAATACATTAATAAATAGTACCATTCTTGGTTCAGAGCAAGAGAGATCTCTGTCTTGGGTTCTGTGCTTTAGTGGGCTCCACTCTGACCCTTCTCTTGTTAGGCCCCTCCTCATGGAGAAAAATTGACAGTCTATGGAACCAAGGAAACATGCCCAACTAGATGGTCTAGGGATGGCCAAGAAATAGCTGCTGGGGGGAGTCACAGAAGGAAATCTGATTCATAGGAACTCTGACTTATCTGTCTTCCTAGGATAATAGAATGTATAACAATGTGTTACTTGATTTATGGCCTTAAATGGGCACATGGTATGTTGGCTTCCATTTGTATTCTTTCCCCAAATGTTAGAGATAAGTCTATAGATGATGAAATCAAAGCACATAAAGGTCAAATGATTGTTCAATATCATAGAGCAAGAAAAGGGCAGGGCTGTTATTTGAACACATGCTCTCTGGGTCAAGAATCTGAGTCTTCACACTATACTATAATTGCATTGAGTTTAAGCAATCTGCAGATAAAAATATTTGCAAGATCTCTCACCCTCAGCTCTTATCATCCTTAAACAGTGGTCCTACAAGAAGATCCAAGATGTTTGTGCTATCAAAGGAGACACAGCATGTCATGTTACATTTGCACTCACCATTCTCTGGGGCTGATTCAGGGGCCAGTTGAGGAGCAAGGGATAGGCAAGACTAGGCTGAATTAAACAGTGGAGGAAACATTTTAAGCCATCAAAGAATCAGGATGTTGGGTAAAATTTAGTTGAGGGAAAATGAAGGATTCCATCACAAAAAGGAAGGCTTAAAAAGCACTGGTATGGTAGGGCAAACTTGGGTTTTGAAGTCAGGCCTGTATTCAATCTTGGTTTTTTCCATTTATTTGTTGGGTAGCTTTGACAAGTTATTTCAGTTCCTCTGAATTTGTTCTCTCATTTATAAAAATGGAGAGGGCAGAAAATCCATGCAAATTAGAGAAATCCATATAAAATTATTAGCCTAGAGCCTCATACAAAAAGGCACTCCATAAATATGAATTTAGAAGATATGAATAATAAACAGAAATACTAGTGATAGTAAAAATAAAAATAGAAATGATGATAATGATAACAGTTAATGTTAATACAGAGTTTACTACATGCCAGATATTTCACTAAACACTTTATGCATTTTAGTTCTTTTGTCCTCATAAGAAAATGAAAAGCTTCTGTTATTTTTATTGCCCTTTTACAAATGAAGAAACCAAGGCATCAGGAGGCTAGGTTACTTGCCCAAGGTCACTGAGATGATAAAATGGTAGAGACAAGAATCCACA